>PVJS01008764.1:0-52206 GCA_004027185.1 Glis glis
GGTCTCTGCCTCCCAAAGTACTGGGATTACAAGCGTGCGCCACCACGCCCGGCTAAATGTTTTAAAAATATAGCATTTTCACCGAAAGTACACAGTTCAACAAAATTTCAACAACTAAACGCACCTGTATGAATGACAAAAGAATTGTAGTAGAGAAGATCATTGTACAGAAGAGTGTAACAAGAGGAAGGTTATAGTCCAGAAGCCTGTAATTGTTTTTTGTTTCGTTTGTTTCCAAAAGTATTACTATCCTAGCTTTTAATTATGAAGATTAATTTTGTCTGTTCTTGAATTTATATAAATGGACTCAAGTGCTAGGTATTCTTTTACATCTGCCTTCCTGTCTATTATTTCTCTTGTGATAGTCTTCTATATTGTCATAGCAATATATCCTTCAGTTTCTGCTATATTCTAACATTATTAATAATATAGAGAGAGTAAGATGTAAGTCATTATACAAAATGTAAATATACTGAATTCTCCATAAAGAGACAGAGAGTGTAATATTGGGACAGAATGAAAGCCAGCTATATACTGTGGCACAGCTCTACTGGGACTACCTGGTCACATCTGTATGACAGAAAATATTCAAAGTAATGCCCTGAGCAGAGAGAGCAGCTAAATGCATGCAAAACAGGCAAAAGAATAATAATCACAAACAAGGTAAAACTTAAAGAGTTTAAAGTTCTAGACAGAATAGATTTAGTCGATGATAATAATGTTATGGCTCCACCCAGCGAGAATAAGACCCCAGACCGAATTAAGGTAGATAGGTCTCACTTTATTACAAGTTCGAACTTGGACCCAAGCGCACCTGTTTTACAAGTGTCAGCCTGGGCCCTGATATGGAGGAAAAAAGGGTATATATACTGTATTCAAACATGATGTATCGCAACAGTTTCTCAGCCTTGACATTTATAAGTTAAAACATTTTATCCATAGCCGCACACAGTGAGCAGGCACAGTGAACATGACGCAGGGAGATAATGGAAGGGGGTTCAGAGGAGTCTTGTTCAGAGAAGTCTCCTTATCTTGTGTGAAACTAGTAAGTTTTCATCTCTCATCCTGCTATTTTTAAAGTTTCAAACATCACATTTTCAAGGCTCTCATCACAGCTTTACAACATGGATTCTTAAACTGAAAATGGAGTTACACATGTTCATAAGCAAGTGGTCTTACAGAAGTCAAGTCTTAATTCTAACACTACACTTTAATATAAAGTCTTATTACATTAAAATTCATAATATTCTAATAAACTACACCATCACAATAAGTGAATTTAAGCATATAACAGTCGTAAACTTGTACACACACACACACACGAGTTAACTACGTAAAATAAAAGCTATTAGAAAGGTTTGGAGAATGTTTAAGAATGTAAATGCTTATAGGAGAGGGTAGGAAGTTTGGAGAATCTTACATTATTGAACACATCAGAAGTCAAAACTACAAACCAGGACTTGGATAATAATAAAAGATCAGTCAACAAACATCTTTAATAGATATCATTATAGAGAGAAATCTTAGCTTCCTTTAATAAAGTACTTGGGTTTTTGTTTGTGCAGGGAATGTTCTAAAACTAGATCACAACTGGGTCATAAACTAAAATATTAATAAATTTAAAAAATCAATGTTTTTTGCCATGTTCTTGGGTCACATACACTAAAATAAAAAATATCTACTAAAAGAGACAAAAAAAACCCATTTCTAGATATGCCTTGGGTGAAGGAGAAAATCCCACAAAAGGAATTTAAAATAATTTGGAAAGCAATACAACAAGAAAGCTTCACAACCAAATCTATGCGATTCTGCAAAAAGTATATTCAGGGGATATTTAAGAACATTCATTATGAAGATGAAAAATTAAAGAAACAAATATTAACTCAAAGAAATAAGAAAAAACAAAATGTAAGAAGCTTATATGAATTAAGATGAAAGCAAAAATTAACAATCTTAAAGACAGATAAGAAGGATAAAGAAGAACAAAATTATGTCATATGCAGGGAAATGGAACTGGAGAATATTATGCTAAGTGAGATTAGTCAGTCACAAAAAGTGAAAGGCCCAAATTTCTCCCTCATCTGTGGGAGCTAGGGAGAAACTGGGACACAGGAGGGACTCCAGACAAAGGAGGAGAAACCTTAGTAGAGTGAAGGAGGGAACCTAACTGAAGGAGACCGGAGAGCAGGGGGAGGAAGTCTTGAAGAGGGAAGCACCGCAGTGGACATGATGTACGCACACAAACTCATCAATGCCAATCACAGTGTCCTGCACGCGAAGGTGGGGAGGGAGAGGGAGTGGGGTGGGAACTGGGGGAAGCTCAATGTGCTGTGTGCATGTATGCCTCTATCACCCTGAACTTCATCGAGATGTATGATTACAATGCACCAATTAAAAAAAGATAGACTCAAAAGAGAGCTCTGTAACAAAAAGAGGAAGAAAAATTAATCCTTTATGAATAGATGTAAAAGATGAAAGATAGGGCATAGATAAAATTGGGAATGAATGTTCAAACCAACCACAGATGAATAAATTACAAAAAGAATGTAAAATATTTTGTGTACATCTCAGATAAAAAGACACACAAAGCTACAAGAGATAGATGATGTTGTATAAAAGTATGAATTATTAAAGTAGACTCTAAAAGAGGAAAACTGGAACACATCAATTACCACAGAAGAGAATGAACAGGTGGCGACCACTGAAGTTACCTGAGTAGGTAAGCTAACAGTTGAGCTTTCTCTACCATTAAAATGTAGTGATAATAATAAGACTCTCAATGCTATTTAAATTAAGCCCAATGGAAGAGAAAATAGAAAGCCACCCAATCCATCTCATAGTGTAACTTTCATGCTGGATCCTGATAAAAATAGTAGGAAAAACAAAACACAACAAAATAAAACATAAAGCAAAAAGAACAAGAAGAAATAACCCTGAGGATCTATCCCAATTATTAACATGGATAATATTTTTTAAAATCTATTATATATACATTAGTAACAAGTAAAGCTTATTTTAAAAATGCAAGAGTTGTTTAATATCAGGAAATCTATTGATAAAATCAATTAAATAAAGAATAAAATACCATATCAAGAAACGCAGCATATCACATACACTAAAATAAAAAATATCTACTAAAAGAGACAAAAAAACCCATTCTAGATATGCCTTGGGTGAAGGCATATTTAGCATATCAAATGCATATGAATAGCATATCAAATGCAGCAAACGCACTTTTGTTACAATGAAATAGCCATTTGCAATTAAAATTATAAATCAGTGAGGGGGAATGCACTTAAACATAATATAGGCTGTCTACTAAAATCCTACAGATGCATTCTGTACCTTGAATCTTCCTTGGGAGTCTGAGCTCTAGCTGCATGGTGCCCAAGCAGGTGTGGGCATGTGGGGCCAGATCCTGCAGTCAGGCTCTTCTGGGTCCACCACCCAGCCCTGCAGGGGATGGTCTAGGAAATACGGTGTCCTCTCTGAGACCCAGGGTGATGACCACCTCTTGAACTTTCCATTACTCCCCATCACTCCTCAGTCCTGCAAGTCACAGGCACTCACTTCTCTAATGAGTCTCCTCCATTGGAAACAATTCTAAATGTGTGCCTGCCTTCCCCTGGGACGCCCAGCTGATGCGCTGCTTGCTGCTGGGGAAGCCCTGTCCATCTGACCTTCAAGACCGAACCTGAGACTGTGCTCCTTATTGTTTTTAGTTAAAATTTGGTAATGTCCTCCATGCTGGTGGAATATGGAAGCCTACCACTCTGTGCCACATCTAGATTATCACCCATGATTATTTGAAGAACCCACTGAAGGCAAGGCTCTTGAATACCAACTGTCCTTTGCGTTATGATTATGTTATGATTGCGTTAATCCTTGTGTTACGATTACAGGGCGAGGGGAGGGAGCAGGCTGGCGACTCCTAGCTGCACTGGAGACTTAGTGAGGACCAAAAGGACTGCTCAGGGCAGGTCAAGACCAGAGAGCTGGACAGTGGCTATGCTGGCCCTCAAAGTCCCTCTTTCTCTCACAGTCACAGGGCAGCAGTATATAAAAATAAGACCCTAAATCTGATTGTGCAAGCTGAGAAATACCACATAAGTTGAATTCATGACTTCAGCAAGTCCCTTACCACATGTTATTGTTTGAGAAGGAATGTGGGCCTTAAAGAAATGGGTACATGTAGGTGTATGTGCATGAAGCTGAGGAACTTAACCCTAACTCTCCCTGCCACTAGAAGATGACTTACCAACCTTTTCCCCTGGAGGATCTCCAAGGAAGCTCACCTGGGGCAGCAATAGGAAAGGGGTGGACTGTCATCCTCCAGGTCTGTAGCAACAGTAGGTGTCAGCCCATCCTGGGAGAATACATGTAACGTCTCATCTAGGAAAAGGGGAACCCAAGCACCAAAGCAACTGGAATACTTCACTGTCTTATGTGATGGAGATATGGGGAGCATGTGAGATATTTTAGGGTCTGGGACAAGGAGGGCAGGATTCAATACTGGATGGGTGGATGGTATATGGACCAGAGATTTTGAGTTTAATGTGTTAACATGAGTTAGGGTTGACCCCAGTGGTTTGTGTGGTTGTTTGATGGGTGTCTTGTAAAGGCGGTGCCCAACAATGAATGGTGTTGAAATGTAGGATCTTCTCAAGTATGTTGAGAAAGGAGTCCAACGACCGAGGAGGTGGAGGTGTTGGCGTGGACTCATCGTAGACATCACACACATGTTCAGAGGTATCAAAAAAGTAAAAGAAAAAGGATGCATAGAAGAAGTGGGGTGGACAAAAAACAAAGAGTAAATTAGTAAGACAATTCTATGTTCATAATTAGAATGAACTCATCAATTGAAGCGAGAGGTTTTAAAATTGCATCAAAGATCGTAAAACTCAGTTACATGTTATGTACGAGAAACATTCTTAAACTAGAATTAAAGAAATTAAAGAAATTGAGAGTGTGTCTCAGGCAATCATCAACCAAAAAAGCCTGGTGAACTGTAATAATTCCAGGGAACAAGACCAAGCTTCCTCAGAAGTCATTTCTTTCTCTATGAAGATCGACTCTTTGGTGTTTCCTCTAGTGAGTGTCTCTGGGGATAAGTTCTCACAGCTTTGGTTTTCTGGAAAATGCTTTTTATTTCAACTGCATTCTTACTTATTTTTTAGTTTTTAAAATTGAGAAACCATTATCACATGATATAAAATTCACATTTTTCACTATTTTAAAGTATACAAACCAGAGTTTTTTGTGGGTGTTTTGGGTTTACCCACAATGTTGTGCAACCATCATCACTATCTAATTAATAGAATATTTTTAATCACATTAAAAAACTCCCGACCTATTCAACAGTCACACTTCTTCCACCCTCCACCTGCCCTGAGCAACTGTTAATGAGCTCTCTGTCTCTATAGATTTGCCTCTCCTGAGCATTTCCTAACAATGGAATATGTGGCCTTTTGTGTCTGACTTAATTTACTCAGAATAATGTGTTTAAGGCTCACCCGTTTAGGAGTATGCATCAGAACTTTATTCTTTTCATGGCTGAATATTATCCCATTATATATAGATATACCAAACTTTATTTATCATTTGATGGGCATTTGAGTTGTATCTGCTTTCAGGCTATTCTAAATTATACTGTTAGGAACATTCATGTACAGTTTTTGTGTGGATATATGTGTTCATTTCTCTTGGGTACATACCAAAGAATGGATGTGTCGGGCTATATGGTAACTCTGTGTTTGACTTTTTCAGGAGCCTTGGACTTTGTCAGGCTGTTTTGGGCAGTGACTATCCCACTCTTACATTTGCACCAGTCAATTATGTCAGGGTTCCAATTACTCCACATGCTTGCTTTTCTGTAATTTTTTGTTATATCCATTCTAATGGGTTGAAGTAGTATCTCACAGTGGTTTTGATCTACATTTCCCTAAAGACTAATGATATTGTATATCTTCTCATGCACCCATTGGCCATTTGTGCCTCTACTTTGGAGAAATGGATATTCAAGTCCTTTGTCCATTTTTAAATTGGGTTGTTTGACTTGAAAGAGACCCTGGTATTTTATGGGTACTAGACCTGTAAGGGATCATAGACCACAAAGAGTATGATGAATTTTTTCAAAGTTAGAATGTTAGAATATAAGCAATACTATGTGTGTGTGTGTGTGTGTGTGTGTGTGTGTGTGTTTGTGTGTGTGTATGCGAGCGTGCACGGGCACATGCGTACATGAGAGAGAGAGAGAGCACAAAAACAAGCAAGAGAGAGAACAAAAAACAAGCAAAGGAATTATAAGACTGAATTCAGAGTGAATGTTACAAATGAAGGAGGGTAGTTTTCTGATTTATGAATTAAATGGTAGACTCATTGTATTGTTTTTTAAAATAACACCAAAAAACAGAGCCATCCATGGACCAATATTAAAAGACTGTCACGAGCCAAACAGTTCAATTACTCTGTTTATTTGTGCCTTAAGTACAAATTTTAAGCAGGAAAAAAGAGAGAAAGAAGTTATGCATTTAGGCAGGTAAAAGTGATACAGAACCTGTGTAAAAAGGAGATTCTCAGAAATGGCCCTGCAGACTAGAAAGGGAATCGAAGAGTTTGTGGAAATAAAAATGTACTAGTCAGTGTTTACATCACTGTGACCAAAATACCTGACATGTACTTAGAGGAGGAAAGGTTTATTTGGGTTCATGTTTTCAGAAGTTCAGTTCATGGTCAGCTAATTCCAAGACAGAAACATAGTGGCAGGGCATGGTGGCAGAAAGCGACTCAGCAGCTGGGAAGCAGAGAGAAATAGAGGAAGGGACCAGAGACATATATAGCCCCAAGGCCAATTCTCCATTGACCTACCTCCTCCAGCCACACCCTGTCTGCCTATAGTATCACCCAGTAAATCAATTCAAATTATTAATCCATCAACAGATTAATTCAATGAAAAGGCTAGAACCCTCATGATTCAATTATTTTACCTCTGAACTTTTTTGCATTGCCAATATATTATCTTTTCCAGGGGACATTCAATATACAAACCATAGCAAAAAATATGATTATTAAAGTTATAAATTCAATGGAGAGGTTATAGAGCAGAGCATACAGCATTGAATATAGAATTAATAAACTGGAAGATCAATCTAAAGAAATTATCAGAATTCAGGGCAGAAAGATAAATAAATGGAGAATACAAATGTGTATTATGGAAATGGAGTGTAGAGTGAGGATGCCAAGTATACATCTGTTAGGAGTTATAGAAGAAGAGAGAAACTGAGTGAGAAGCAATATTCAAAAAGAGTTAATGGCCAGTACTTGATCACAGACACAAGGCCTGAGGACCAGAAATTCCAGAAAATTTTAAGAAATGTTTTAAAAGTATATATTGGTATACATGCAGAATATCAAACACCTAAAGAGGCCAGAGAGAAAAGCAACCAAACGGAAAAGATAAGTGACCTATTAAGCAATGTCATTTCAGCTGACACTGACTTTTCCAGCAAGCACAGGATGTAGGAAACAATAGAAATGTGCTCACAGAACTTCTAGAAAATGATTATCACCAATAATCACATATCTGAAGTGTCCTTCAGTAAAACATGTTAATGTAAATGCTTTTTTATAAAATAAAAGAAATAGAGTTTAACTGTTAATAGACCTTCTCTACAGGAACTTATATAAGACCTACATCAGGAAGGATGAAATTGATCATAAGACCTCTGGGACAATATTAAGAGACCAAACTTCAGACTCATAGGCATCAAGGAAGGAACAGAAAGAAGTACAGGCTAATGGCATTGATAAATTTTCAATGAAATAATAACAGAAAAATTTCCAAACCTTGTGTCATGATTTGGGCTTAAAATGTTCCCCCAAATCCCATGTGTTGCAAGCATGGTCTGCAATGCAGGAAGATTCAGAGGTGGAATATGGATGGAGGAGTGGTTCACTGGGGATGTGGTATCCCAGTACCCTCCTCTTGCTCTCTCTGCTTCTGACCACCATGACTGAGAGCAGTTTTTCTCTACCACGTGCCCTGCCACTGCAGTTTCTGCCTTGGAGCAGGCTAAGTATGGAATGAACCTCTGAAACCATGAACCTGAATAAACAGTTCCTTTTTGAAGTTGTTACTGTTGGGTATTTGATCACAGTCATGGAAAAGCTGATAAAAACACCTTGAGAATGAGATGGACATTAAGATACAGGATGCATGTAGAACCCTAAATAGACAAAAATTTTTAAAAACCCTCTCGTGGTACATTATAATTAAAATGCCAAGTATACAGAATAAGGATAGAATTTTTAAAACCTCAAGAGAAAAATTCAGGTTACATTTATAAGTAAACTACTAAGAATAACATATGATTTCCCAGCAGAAACCCTAAAATCCAGGAGGGCTTGGAATGATGTGTCTCAAACCCTGAAAGAAAATAACTGCCAATCAAGATTACTCTATCCAGCAAAACTATCACTCAGAATTGAGGGAGAAATAAAAATCTTCCAAGATAAGCAAAAACTAAAAAAAAAAAAACCTCAATCAGTATTGCTTGAAGAAGTACTTCACACAGAGAAAATTAAAAATAAAGAGCAGAACTCAGGAAGGAGAATTCTTGTTGGAAAAGTAGCTAAGCAAATGAGAATTAAATCAATTAACATTATACATTAAAAACAAGTCAAAACGGCACACCACTCTATAATAACACTGAATGTAAATGGTCTCAACTCTGATTAAAAGACATAGATTGTTAGAGTGGATTTGAAAACAAGACTCAACTATATGTTGCCTGCAAGAGACACACCTCACATTCAAAGATATCCATGGGCTGAAAGTGAAAAGATGAACAATGTTATTCCATGCAAATGGAGACCAAAAACAAGCAGGAGTAGCTGCTCTCATATCTGGCAAAGCAGATTTCAAGCCAAAATTAATCAGAGACAAAGAAGATCACTTCATGCTCATAAAGAAAATGATACAACAAGAAGATATAACAATAGTAAATAATTATGCCCCATATGTCAGTGCACCTAATTACATAAAAAATGCTACTTGACATATAAGCTAAGATAGACCCAAATCTAATAATACTGGGTGATTCCAACATACCTCTCTCACCAATAGATAGGTCATCCAGACATAAAATCAGTAAAGACACTGCAGACCTAAAAATACTATAAATCAAATGGATTTAATAGACATCTATAGGATATTTAATCAAACAACATATGAACACACTTTTGCCTTGGCTGTTCAAGGAACATTAGACCACAAAGCAAGTCTTAGCAAATACAAAATAAACCAATCTAATTACTTGCATCATATCACATAATAATAGAATGAAATTTAAAATCTACAGCAAGAAAAAAATACAGAAACTCTATAAACACATGGAGTTTGACCGATACACTTTTGAAAGATTAATGGGTCACAGAAGAAATCGGGAGAGAACTAAAAAATTCTTATAATGAAATTAGAATAGAAATACAAAATAACAGAATCTATGGGACACTGTGAAGGTGGTTGAGTGTCTAAATAAAAAAATTATCCCAAATAAACAACCTAATTTTGGACCTTAAGGTTCTAGAAAAACAAAACAAACCAATTCCAAAACCAATAGAAGGAAGGAAACAGGATCAGAGCCATAATTGATTAAATAAAGAATAAAAAATAGTACAAAGGCTCAATGAATCAGAGAGTTCGTTATTTGAAAAGATAAATAAGATTAATAAATTCTTAACCAAACTAACCAAAAGAAAGAGAAAACTCAAATTAATAAAGCTAGGGATGAAAAAGGAGATGTCATCACAGACATCACTGAAATCCAGAGGTTCATTGGGGGCTATTTTGAAAATGTATACTACAATAAATTGGAATATCTAGAAGAAATGGATAAATTTCTAGACATATACAACCTACCAGAATTAGGTCAAGAGGATATAAAAAACCTAATAAGGCCAATAACAAGCAATAAAATGAAGTAATAATAATGATAAAAAACCTTCCAACAGAGAAAAGCCCAAGACCAGATGAATTCTTAGCTGAATTGTACCAGACCTTTAAGGAAGAACTAATACCAATGCTCCTCAATTATTACATGAAATGGAAATGGGGGCAGGATACTTCCAAATTCATCCTGTAAAATCAGTTTCACCCTGATATCAAAGCCAGATAAGGATACATCAAGGAAAGAAAACTACACATTAATATCTTTAATGAGCATTGATGTAAAATTCCTTAATAAAATATTAGCAAATCATAGTAAAAACACATTAAGAAGAGTGTGCATCATGATCAAGTTGGTTTCATTCCCAGGATCCAAGGATGGTTCAACATAGGCAAATTAATAAGTATAATTCAATACATAAATAGAATTAAGGACAAAAGTCACATGATCATCTCAATACATGCATAAAAAGCCTTCGACAAAATTCAAAACCCATTCATGATAAAAAAAATCAAAGAAAATAGGGATAGAAAAAAACTTCCTCAATAGCATAAAGACTACACATGACAAGTCAAAAACCAAAGTCATAATCAATGGGGAAAATTGAAAGCATTTCCTCTAAAATCGGGAACAAGACAAGGATATCTATCTACTCTCACCATTTCTATTTACTATAGTGCTTAAAACTTTATCCAGAGCAATTAGGCAAGAGATGAAAATAAAAGAAATATAAATAGGAAAGGAAGAAATCAAATTATCACTGTTTGTAGATGCTATGAGCCTATTGTTATAAGATCTTGAAAAAAACTCTACCAGGAGACTTCTAGAACTGATAAACAAGCAAGAGACAAAATCAACATGCAGAAATCCATAGCTTTTCTATAAACCAATCATGAATCCTCTAAAAAAATCCAGAAAACATTTATTCACAATAGCCTAAAAAATCTAGAAATAAATGTAACTATGGAGGTGAAAGACCTATACAATGAAAATTATAGAACACTGAATAAAGGAACTGAAGAAGACACTAGAAGATGGAAAGACCTTCTGGGTTCATGGATAAGCAGAAGTGATACTGTTAAAATGGTCATATTACTAAATGTGATCTACATATTTAAAGCAATCCCCATCCAAATACCAATGACATTTTTCACAGAACTAGAAGAAACAGTCCAAAAATTCAGATGGAAGAATAAAATATCCAGAGCAGCCAAAACAATTCTGAGAAAAAGAGCAATGATGGAGGCATTACAGTCCCTGTTTCATATTATACTATAGAGCCATAATCAACAAAGACAGCACGGTACTGACATAAAAACAAATGTGTAGATCAATAGGACAGAAGACCCAGAAACAAACCCACACAGATACAATCATCTGATTCTTCACAAAGGCACCAAAAATCTATGTTGGAGAAAAGACAGCCTTTGAAACAAATGGTTCCTGAAAAACTGGATCTCTATATGGAGAAGAATGAAACTAGGTCTGCTGGGGTATAGAAAACACGGCCCGACAGAAAAGAACAGGCTTTATTTAGGAGTAAAACCTGGAAGGAGGCATTTGACCAGGGAGAGAGCCCACAAGAGTCAGAATCCCACCTCCTTACAGACTTGGGGCTTTTTATGGGACAAGGAAGGGGGGTACAGGAGTAGTAAGTCACTGGTTGGTGTGCTAGTGGCCAGGTCATCTTGGGGCAGGGCAATGATCAGGGGGCTTTTAGCAACCAAGGAAATGCAAATAAAAACTACACTCAGATTTCATCTAACTCCAGTTAGACTGGCAATTATCAAGAACACAAACAATAATAAATGCTGGGGAGGATGTGGGGAAATAGGAACTCTAATACCCTGTTGGTGGGACTGCAAACTAGTACAGCCACTATGGAGATCAGTGTGGAGGGTTCTTCACACTGATTGGGAATGGAACTACCATATGACCCAGCAATACCACTCCTGGGCATCTTTCCAAAGGAACTGAAGTTAGAATATTATAGAGATACATGCATATCTATGTTTATAGCAGCACAATCCGCAATAACCAAATTATGGAACCAGCCTAGGTATCCACCAAAAGCTGAATGGATACAGAAAATGTGGGATATATACACAATGGAGTTTACTCAGCCATAAAAAAGAACAAAATTATATAATTTTCAGGTAAATGTTCATGGAACTAGGGAACATCATGCTGAGTAAAATAAGCCAGACTCAGAATATCAAGGGTCGAACATTTTCTCACACATGTGGAGACTAGAGAGAAAAAGGAGAAAAAGGGGATCTCATGAAAACAGAAGCAATACCAGTAGACTAGAAGAAGAACTGAGGAAGGTGTGAGGGGAGAGGTGGGGAGGCGCCTGAGGCATAGAATTGACCAAACTATATTGTGGGCATGTTTCCCTTGGCATTCTCACCGCCACCATCTAAATACCTGGCACCAACACTGAGAGAAAGTAAGAGTTACTGGGGCTCCTGGTTCCAGAGTTTCAGTCCATAGGGCCAGCTGCAAAGCAGAAACGGCAGTGGCAGCAGCAGGGCACGTGGAGGGACGCACTCACATCATGGAGTCCCCGAGAGAGGAGGGGACTCGTGGACATATATAGTCCCCAAGGCCACACCCCCAGCGATCCACCTCCTCCAGCTATGCCCCACCTGCCTGCGTTACACCTATTGAATCCATTCAGATTATTGATCCATCAGTGGGTTCATTATTCATTTATTCCACCTCTAAACATCTTTGCATTGCTCATACAAGAGCAATGTATGAGGGGTCAATGTCTCGAGGGGACACTCTATATCCAAACCATAACGGTGCATATGCAAAAAAAAATCAATAGTGAATCCCACTATTATGTATAAGATTTAAAAATTATCCAAATTTTAAAATGCACATAAAATAATAAGACTTCTCACCCACCAGATTAAAAAAAACAAAGCTTGTAACATCCTTTGACAGTGAGAGTGTGGAGAATAGATGCAGTTTTATATACTTTTGAAGGAAGTGTTAACTGGTGGATAAAACACTACTGAAAGAATTTTAGCGCTATCTGTCAAAATGTTAAAAGTTCTTACATTCTAATAAATCTACTTGTAAGCATTTATCTGATAGATATAAAACTCCATCAAAAAATATCGACACAACTATATTCGCCCAAGTGTTACCTGTAATAATAATGATGGATTGGAGATGGCACAAATGGCCTTCACATGTGAACCACCAATGTGGAAAGGCTTGATGTGCCTTTCCAGCACATTGTCTGCATCCCGGCGCTGTGGCCCAAGGTGGGAGCCTGCTGCACAGGACGCCATAGTGCAGGTGTGTGTCACTGTACAGCGGTCAAGGCCAACAGAAACACACACCTGGATTGAAGCCCCCCATATACCGCAGACTTTAACTGATAACTATGAGTCCTGTTGGTTCCTCGGTCATAAGATGTGCCACGCCAAAGCAAGACCCTGTATCGAAATAAAAAATAAAGAGGGCTGGAGGTATAGCACAAAGGCAGAATGCCTCTGAGCTCACTCCCCAGTACCCCAAATAAATAAATAAATAAATAAATAAATAAATAAGATACTTATATACAAAAAATATATAAATAAATTAAAATATACCCCTATGAAGAAAATTGACTTGGATGAACGTGGTATGGAATTAAGTGAAAAACCAAATGGTATAACTCATGAGTATTGTAATCCAATTTTTATACATGACAAAGAGTAGAACTCGCAGGCACCTGGCGCAGCTGCCAAGAGTCCGCCTAGCTGTGAACAGGGTGGAGGACTTAGAGGCAACATTCTCATTCTCATTTCTTCATTGCTTGGATTTCTTCAAGCAAGTGCTTATATTGATTTTTTTTCAAAGTAGAGAATTCTAAGCATGTCTGTTGGCAATGCAAAGTGTGGAAAGGGATTTGGAGGTGTCTTCATTTAACTATTAGACTTAAGACAATGAGAGAGTGACTTTTGACCAAGAACGTGGAGCCCAGCAGAAGGGCCCAGCTCCCCAAGAAAGGATGACTTCCTCATGCAAAATGGTGGGGACTGGTGAGGGAGGTCCAGGAGAGGGCTTTGTGCCCCGGAACAAATGCCTAAATGCTCACATTTGTACCCAGGAGTTCACACTTGCTCCCAAGAACTGACACCTGCCCCTGGGGTCAGTGCACTGAGGGCTGCTGGTCTACTCCAAGGTTCTCTGCATGTCTCCTGTTTGCCCGTCAGGTCCCCTAAGGGACTTCTAGGCTTTAGTCCCAGACCTGTAGATGAGAGTAAATTGGACGGGGTGGTGGCAGGGGACATAGGAGAACGTGGAGTCCCAGCATGCTGCAGAGGCCCAGAGCCCCCTAATTGGCCATGGGAGGCCTGAGTCCCAGAGCTGCCAGCTGCAGAGAATCTGCCTGGCAGAGTGACCCTAAGCGCAGGAGCCTCGACACGCCGCCAGCTGACAGGGACAGAACGGGACAGAAGCCAAGGTGGGGAGCCCTCCCCTCCCTCTTCACAAAGACCCGGGAGCCTGCTGCAGCCACAGCCTGGACACCCTGGACCCAGGTGCTGCCCCTGCCCCGTCCACCACCCTGCACTGCTCAGAGCCCACAGCGGACCTGCAGAGGAGCCAGGAGACCTCAGAGTCCACCTCCCTGTGTTCAGCACAGACCAGGCCAGGGCACGGGGACCCTGGAAGCCCAGATGCTGACTGGATGACCGTGGGCAAGCCTTAAGCCTCCTGGGAGAGGTAAGTCAACAGCCCACCTTGTCAGGACTGCAAGAGTATAGGAACGCCATGTGTGTAGGCAGCACAGGGCTGTGCATACAGCACTCAGGGCTCGCCTTAGCGGGGGAGACTCTGGCCACTCTCCTGTCCTGCCAGCCCTGGCCCTGGCTCCAGGTGGAAGGGGCAGCACCTGAGAACCTCTGCCTGCAGGGGCTCCAGGGTGCACCTAGCTAAGCACCAGCTCACATCCTGCAGGGGGCTGCAGCTCCTGCAGCTCCCACCAGCTCCCGGGTGCCAGCCACGATGCTGGCTCAGAACCACACTGTCCAGGGAGGCGGGGCTGAAGGGGAGGATGGGCCGGCCCAGCCCAGGCAGAGGCTCCAGCTCTCAGCAGCAGGACCCCTGCCTAGCCCATGGCCAACTGCTCAGTCCACTCATCCCTGGCCGCCCCTGCATCCTCAGCGGGCTGGACAGATGCTTGCCCCTCCTCCAGCATGGGTCAGGGAACCTTGCCCTGGTATGCACATGTCCACATGTTTTCCCTGATCCCACGCCTGCCCATCAGTCAGTGTTGTGACCACCGGTGGGTTTTCAGAAGCAATTGCTGAGAGTGTGACCACAAAGCCATTTCATTTAAACCTGGAGCTCACACTGGAGAAGTCATTACAGACACAGATGACTCTGCTCCCTTCCCGCCTCCTGGGGCAAGGGTCCTCTGCCCAAGTGACAGTTCAGTTTACTGCAGTCCCGCTGCTGCCCCGGGTCACTGAGCACAGGGAGGTGCTGTGTGTTTGGTTTTCCAGAGTGAACAGCGAGCTTACTGTGCTGGTGAAGACGCCAGCATCTCCTCGGGTGCTGGCTCAGGCGTCCCAGGCAGTCACAGCAGCGGGACCTCAGCATCCTGAAGGGAAGTCATTGTCCTAGGAGACAGGCAGAGTCACAAAGCTGAGAAGCTTCTGGGGATAGGAGGAAAACAAGCTAACTTGCAGATGGTTGCTGGGAAGAGGGGTCACTGGGCACAGGGGTCCCTCCTGTGGGTGGGCGAGTGGGGACAGGACAGGGCAGCCAAGCGATTGCAGAACCACCATCCAAGGTGTACAGGATAGCCTCTTCCCCGCGCACCCCAGCCCTGGTGCCAGCTGCACAGGAACCAGGAGCAGCTCTGTGTCCCACCTCCCTACACCTCCTTTGCAGGGAGGCCACCCCTCCACCACATTCCCTGGTCCCGACGGCACGCCCCACCTTTCCATTCCCTCTGGGCGCGATGCAGAGTCGTGCACACAGCCTCCCCGGGGTCTGGACCACGATGGCGACAGGCAGCAGTAGCTCATCCAGGAGGATCCAGAGACGAAGGCAGAGGGGGCAGTGCTCAGTGGCTGCCAAGGCTCAGAGCAAAGCAAGCAGAGGGAGCCCCAGAGGGAGGGGAGAGGTCAGCGGGAGACCGAACGGGAAGGGCCTGGGCAACTCCCAAGTGGGTCCCGACCCCTGTGCCGCTCTTCCTCTTCCGACATCTGCACATTGGAAGGAAGCCCCCGGCATCCTCAAGGAGTCTCAGCACACTGCGGTCCCCACGGTCCAGGCTCAGAGATGTCGAGCTGGGCTCTGGGTCCTGCAGGGGAGACAGAGGCACTGGGAGGCCTCTGCTGTGCCCTGCTCTGCGTCCAGCCTGGGCACCCGGCTAGGGCCTGCGGGCAGGAGTCCTCACACCATTTCTTTTCTTTTCTTTCTTTCTGTTTTTATCTTTTCTTTTTTACTTAATGTTTACTAACTCTACTTTTGCCATACACTGGCAACCTCTACAACACCTAGAAAGACTGGATGTTGTGAATGAGGACGCATTTATTCTTTATCTACACATTAGACACAGCAGAGTAAAAGAAAATGCACAGACAGAGGGCCCGTGGTCAATCGGCCAAAAACACACTGTTCAAAGCCCTATGCGTTTACTTGTCTTCCTACTGAACCAGCACAGATATAACAAGGTGTGCTGCTCTGTTTCCAAAAGATAATATTGCATTATGAATTTTAACAAGAGGATATCTAGGGAATGTGTTATTTACTACCTTTACTTTTAACATACTTTGTGCACTTCTAAACATCTAGAAAGACTAGATGTTTCAAATGAGGATGTTGGTCCACAATATACACAGTAGTGTTGGATAAACTATACAGGTGTACTAATTGTTTTATCTGAAAATGAAAGACTATTTCTGGAATCAGAACATAGTTAGACAGGTGTGGGAAGGGCAGGACGGGACACCTGAGCCAGGGACCATCCCTGGAGTGGGAGAGCAGGCATCCCTGTGCAGGCGTGCAGCTGAGTCGCTGCTCTTACACTCAGAGTCACTCAGCTCCATACGTTCTGTGTCCCCCAGAGCACAGCTCAGTCTCCTACACAGGGAGGGCTCAGCACAAACCCATGAATTAAGTAAATCAGAGGAAATGTCCCTCTTTCAGGCCAGAGCCCGCTCATCTGCAAGGAGAACTGGGCAGCTGGTGGCCTCTTGGTCCATGTGCAGTGACGGGTCCCTGTGCGTCATGGGACATCTGAGCCTGGCACCATGACCTGCTCCCCCTCAAGCCTCCACTGTCCTCTGCCAGGCCATCCCGGCTCAGGGCCATGCCGACCCACAGAGATGGAAACCTCTCGGCTCTACCCTTGCGGGAGTTCGTGCTGGAGGGGTTTAGGGAAGGTGCGCTGACACAGGCCCTGCTCTTTGTCGTCTTCCTGGCCCTGTACGTGGTGACCATCCTGGGCAACCTCACCATGATCGTGATCATCACCCTGGATGTCCACCTGCACTCCCCCATGTACTTCTTCCTCAAGAACCTGTCCTTCCTCGACCTCTGCTACTCATCTGTCATCGCCCCCAATGCCCTGGTCAACTTCTTCTCCTCCTCCAAGGTCATCAGCTTTGAGGGCTGTGCCATCCAGCTCTTCTTTTTCTCTCTACTGGTCACCACTGAGGGCTTCCTGCTGGCAGTGATGGCCTATGACCGCTTCATGGCCATCTGCAGCCCCCTGCGCTACCCTGTCACCATGTGCCCCTCGACCTGCAGCTGCATGGTGCTGGGCGCCTACTGTGGAGGCTGCCTCAACTCCATCATCGAGACCAGCCTCACCTTCCAGCTGCCCTTCTGCAGCTCCAACCGCATTGACCACTTCTTCTGCGACGTGCCCCCGCTGCTCCGGTTGGCCTGCGCCAACACGGCTCTCAACGAGCTGATCATGTTCGGCATCTGTGGGCTCATCATTGTGGGCATCACTGTTGTGGTCCTCGTCTCCTACGGCTACATCGCAGTGACCATCCTCAGGATGCACTCCAAATCCGGGCGACACAAGGTCTTCTCCACCTGCGGCTCCCACCTGACAGCTGTGTGTCTGTTGATTGGGACTGTGTTTGTCATGTATGGACAGCCTGGGGCTGTGGAGTCCATGGAGCAGGGCAAGGTGGTCTCCGTCTTCTACACCCTGGTCATCCCGATGCTCAACCCCCTCATCTACAGTCTGCGGAACAAGGATGTGAAGGCCGCCCTGCGGAGGCTGGGACAGAGACACACAGCCAGCTGAAGGAGGGCGGCCGGTGAGAGACAGTGTCCAAGCAGCTGGAGGGAAGGCTCCAAAAGACATTGTGTGGAGAAGGAATCCCTTCCTTCCTTCCTTCCTTCCTTCCTTCCTTCCTTCCTTCCTTCCCTCTCTCCTCCTTCCTTCCTTCTTTCCTTCCTTCCTTCCCTCCCTCCCTCCCTCTTTCTTTCTCTCTTTCTCTCCCTTTCTTTCTTTTCTCTCTTTTCTCTTTCTTTCTTTCTTTCTTTCTTTCTTTCTTTCTTTCTTTCTCTCTCTCTCTCTCTCTTTCTTTCTTTCTTTCTTTCTCTCTCTCTCTCTTTCTTTCCTTTCTCTCTCTCTCTCTCTCTCTCCTTCCTTCCTTCCTTCCTTCCTTCCTTCCTTCTCTCTCTCTCTCTCTCTCTCTCTTTCTTTCTTTCTTGCTTGCTTGCTTCTTCCATTGATTTATGCAACTCTCCCTGAAAGCATAATGGGGCTCTAATATGCTGAGGGAGCAGTGATAAATTTTAATGCTTTGGATGTATGTACTTCTCCTTAAACTCGGTATTTTGGCTTTATATGTTTGAGAGCTTTGTTGCTTATATACAAACTCAAAATTTTCACATAGTCTGGTTGGATTAAACATTTTCATTGTGAAGTGTCTCTCTATAAATAAACTTTTATCTTAAAATTTTACTGTGTTTGATATTTATATTTATATAGCCATACAATCTTTCTTTTTCCTAGAATGTTCATGATGTAACTTACCTCAGCTTTTTACTTTCATACTTTCTCTATTTTTACATTAAAACTATACCATATTTTTGTATTTATATATATATAATATTTTGTTTTAAAAATGTACTTGTATTTATGTGCAGGTTTATAATATTTTTGTTTTAATAGATATGCTTACTCTAATTTCATTGAGTGTGATGCTAACTTGAGGCTGAATTCAATGGTAAAATATAGGATGTTTTAGCATGGGTATGGATAAGAATGATAATCATAATAGGTACACACACACACACACACACACACACACGTATGTTTGGATGTATGAATTTATACTAGTATAAAATATTCATCACTGGAATATGCTTGTTATATTGAAATTAAAGAGAAAAGCAGCCAGGCGTGGTGGCACACACTTGTAATCCCAGTACTTTGGGAGGCGGAGACCGAAGGATCCAGGTTCGCGGCCAGCCTCAGCTCTCTCTCGCTCTCTCTCTCTCTCTCTCTCTCTCTCTCCTTAGTGAGGCCCTCTGCAACTTCGTGAGACCCAGTTTCAAAATAAAAAGTATAAAAAATAGGGCCGGGGGTGTAGCACAAAGGTAGAACGCCCCTGCGTTCAATCCCCGGTACCACACAAAAAAAAAAAGAGAGAAAAGCAAGCATTACCGTGCCCTTTCTATATGAGTATAGGTGGCCTGTAGATAAATGTTCTCTCTATACCAAGGCCCGGTACTGAGAGAAAGCTTTTTCTCAAAAGGAGAGTAGTAGTTATCTGTAGAGTTTAACTTCACAAAGGTACTGCAGCTAAGAAGGGATGATAGAATTAGAGCACCAGCATTTTGAAAATCCCAATGAATGAACAAAAATGGGCAGTGCTCATCAATGATGATCACAGGAGAGAATAGGGTACCACTTTCTCGTGAGAGAAGAGCACCATACCTCTCATGATAGAATATGGTCCATAATGCTGATAATGATAATGATAACAAAACAAGCTGGGAATGGGAGTGCACACCTCGGGAGGCTGAGACAGGAGGATCACTGACTCAAGGCCAGCCTCAGCAACTTAGTGAGATCCTGTTTGAAAATTAAAAATTAAAAAAAGGGTTGGGGCTGTAGCTACAAGTTAGAATTCCCCTGGGTTCAATCCCCTGTACCAATAATAATACTAACAATTGATTCAAATCGTGCCTCCAGATACAGTGACTGATGGTCAACGCACACAGGTCAGAAGAAGGTGGTGAGGAGCACCAATGGGATAGAGCCATCAAGCCCAGCCTGTGGGCAGTTCTACTGGAAAATAGACCTAGTTTATTCAAGAAACTAATATAAACAATAACACCAACAAAAGAGAGTGATAGGATGGGCATCTATGCACTTAAAGAGAATTGTCAGGGACTCCCTCATTTTGAAATGTCCTATTCAGAGGATAAAAAAACAAAGAAATAACGAAAAACAATGGAGAAAAGCTACTGTATTTAAAGTGACAACACCAAGTTGGGTTTTGAAAAATCTGGAAGTAAAAGAGAAGGAGAAAAAGAGGGAAAAGAAAACATGGCTAAACATTCCCCATGTATGAGGAGAGTCTGGATATTCAGGTATATGATGCTCAAAATTTTCCAAACAAGGTTATTGCAAAGAGGATTATACTGACATACATTATAATAAAACTGTCAAAAATCAAAGACAAAGGAGAATCTTGAAAGAAACACAAGAAAAGAGACTTACCACATTCAGGAGAGCCTCTATAACACTATCAGTGGATTTCTCAGTAGAGACATTACAGGCCAGGAAACAATGAGATGATATATTCAAAGTGCTAAAAGGGGGAGCCTACTGACCAAAAATATTTATCTGACAAAGAAAGTTAGAAATAGAGGCAAAGAAAGAAAAAAAGAAAGAAAGGAAAAAACACCAAAGGAACTGCAAAGGACAGATAACAGCAAAACATCAATTGTAAATTCTACCTATCAATGTTTACTTTAAATGTAATTAATTAAAATCACCAAGAAAAAATATAGAACAGCTGAATGGATTTAAGTAAAAGAGAGAGAGACTTAATTATATGCTACCAAAAAGGGACTCCTTTCAGCATTTTTTTCTATTTTCTTTCTTCTTTCTTTTTTCCTTTTCTTTTCTTTCTTTTTTTTTTTTGATACTGGTGATTCTACCTCTGAGCCATACTCTCGTGCCTATTTTATTTATTTATTTTATATTTTGCAACAGGGTCCCGGTAAGATACCACATGCTGACTTCAAACCTAACCACCTCCTTATCAGCCTACCTATCCTCCATTACCATAGGAACCCAGCCCTGTGGGTATAACAAGAAGTGGCACCTCTTATCATCCAACTAGGCCTAAGTTTTCTAATATTTTTATGCTTTGGGAGGTGGTAGATGGGAATGAAATATATTAAGAGTACATGTTCCTTTTTTCTATGGCTGACATCACAGTGTAAACAAAAATTGGGTCGATTTTCAGAAGACCCTGATAGATTCATAGAAGAGTTTCAGACGTTGGCTATTGCATTTGATCTCACATGGACTGACCTCCAAGTAATTCTACTTGCTGCACTTCTGAGGAAAAGGCCCGTATACAGGCAGCAGCAAAGGCATATGGTAACAAGGTTCATTCTCAAGATCATGAACACCCTGCAGGGGAAGAAGCAGTCCCTTATCAGAATCCTAATTGGGATTATCAAAGCCAGAGCAGTGATCGTAAATGGCGAAATTACATGGTTACATGTTTAATTGAAGGGATGAGGAGATGTATGAATAGGTCAGTTAATTATGATAAGATCAAACAAATAATTCAAGATAAGATGAAAATCCTGCTTTATTTTCTGGGATTCTTAACTGAAGCTCTCTGGAAGTATATTATCCCAGACTCATGTGAGAGACAGATATTATTAGGGACTCATTTTATCAATCAGTCAGTCCCATATATTTAAAAAAAAAAACTCCAAAAGCAGGAAATGGGACCTCAATCTCCCATTGATCAACTTTTAAATTGTGCCTTTGGGTTTTCAACAACAGTGACAAGGTAAATGAAATCATTAAGGACAGGAGGAGACTTATGCAGACATGACAACAAGCCCAATTAATTGCTCTTTCATTGGTCGATAGACGCCTGCCCCCTCAGAGAGACCCAAAGGCTTCCTCTAGAAAGAGGGCACCTGCCATTACTGCAAAGAGCCTGGACATTGGGTCAAGGACTGCCTGAAGCGGGGTCCTTCTACACTTGGGATGTGCCCCCTCTGCAAAGAAGGAAAACATTGGAAGCATGATTGCCCTTGCCTCTAATGGGAGGAGAGGTCATCTGCTCCCATCATGGCTGCCCTCGAAGACTGAAGATGCCTGAGGCTCAGCAAGGCTCAGCAAGGCTCAGCAAGGCTCAGCAAGGCCCCGTCTGATCAGTCCTCTAATCAGCTGGACATCACAACAGAGGAGCCTCGGGTGACTCTTGACATGGCAGGTAAAGATATCAATTTTCTTTTGGATACGGGGCTCAGTTTTCTGCTCTGATTATCTCTCCTGGACCCCTTTCTGAGCAAATGTGTATTGTAACTGGTGTTGGCAGCACCCCCAAGGCCAAACAATTTACAATGCCTTTAACTTGTAGATTTGGAAAACTAATTTTTACCCAAGGCTTCTTGATTCTCCCAGAGTGCCCCACTCCCTTGCTAGGAACAGATTTCTTAGCTTCCCTGGGAGCAACCCTTCATTTAGTACCAAAACATCCTTCCCCCATTCTTAGGTGCAATAGTAACAGGGCCAACAAATGATGGAAACATACCTGAGAACATTTTGTCTCAGATAGATCCTCAAGCCTGGGATACTAAGATTCCTGAAAAGGCAATTAATGCTCAGCCTGTCCTTATCTCATTAAAGAAACCAGAAGTCTATCCCCATAAGTGGCAGTATCCCATCAAACCAGAGGCCTGCCAAGGACTTCAGCCTCTTATTTCTAAGTTTCTTAAATATGGTCTGTTAGTTCGCTGCTTCTCCCCATGTAACACCCCCATCCTTCTGGTGTTAAAACCAAATGGGGAATATTGGTTAGTTCAAGATCTAAGGGCAGTTAATGAGGTTTTAATCCCATTATATCCTATTGTTCCTAATCCATATACTATTTTGACTCAGATACCAAGTGGATCTAAATAGTTCACTGTTCTCGACCTTAAGGATGTATTCTTCTGCATTCCACTACATCCAGATTCACAGTATCTGTTTGCTTTTGAGTGGACTGACCCTGACAGCATGGAAACTTCTCAGTACACTTGGACAGTGCTGCCTCAGGGCTTTAGAGACAGCCCCCACCTGTTTTGAAATGCATTAGCAAAGGAATTAAGAGGTTTAACCCTTATAAATGGGGCTCTGCTTTAATACGTAGATGATCTCCTTATCTGCAGTTTCTCTAAACAAGACTCTGATGACAAAACTGCAAGAGTTCTTAACTATCTGGGAGTGGCAGGATATCAAATGTCTCCACAAAAGGCTCAAATCTCCCAGCAAAGAGTAAAATATTTGGGCCATATCTTAACTCCAGGGGAGTGAACTTTCACTCCTGAGAGAAAAGAAGCCCTGTTAAAATTAGGACCACCCCAAACCAAAAAGAAGCTTACAGCCTTCGTGGGGATGGTTGGATTCTGTAGAATCTGGATTCCCAGTTTGGGGCTTATAGCTAAGCCACTCTATGAAGTCACACAAGTGCCCAATTATGAGCCATTGGAGTGAACAGAAAAATAGCAAAAAGCCTTTCAAAAACTCAAGAATTTATTGCTGTCTTCCGCAGCCCTGGGAATCTCTGACTTGAATAAGCTGTTTATTCTCTATGTAGCAGAGAGACAGGGCATGGCACTGGGAGTCCTCATTAAAAGACTGGGAGACATCCCACGACCTGTGACTTATTTTTCTAAACAACTTGATACAGTGTCATGCAGATGGCCTAGATGCTTGTGAGCTGCAGCTGCTACAGCACTCCTGGTGGAAGAAGCCATCAAATTAACTTTAGGACACTCACTAGAGGTCCAAACTCCCCACCAGGTACAGAGTGTTCTTGAAATTAAAGGACACCAATGTCTAACTGGAGGGTGGCTATCTAAATATCAGGCCCTCCTATTAGAATCTCCAGAGATAACTCTTAAGGTTTGCCAAACTTTAATCTGGCAACTTTACTTCCCACTCCAGGAGAAGGAGACAACTTGCTCCATTCCTGTATACAGACTGTAGAAGAAGTCTACTCTAGCAAGCCTTATCTCAAGGATCAGCCTCTAACTAACTCTGATGTGGAATGGTTTACAGATGGGAGCAGTTACATAAGTAAAAAAACTTGAAAAACAGGTTTTATACAGTAGTCAGCCTTCAGGAGGTAAGAGAGGCAAAGCCTCTTCCTCCACACACCTCAGCACAAAAGGCTGAAATAATTGCTCTTACCCGAGCTTTGCAATTAGGAAAAGATAAATGCATATAAATGTATAAATTGACTTGAAATATGCTTTCTTGGTCCTTCATGTTCATGCTGCTATATGGAAAGAAAGGGGGCTCTAACAGGGAAAAATTCCCCCATTAAGCATTGTCCTGAAATTCTCTCTCTTTTGAAAGCAGTGTGGTTACCTGCCCAGATAGCAGTGATACACTGCAGAGCACACCAGAAGGACAATTTCTCCATAGCCCAGGGAAATGCATTAGCAGATCGAAGTGCTAAACACACAGCATTATAAAATATTTCGGAGATGGCTCTTATTCCTCTCACTCCAAGCATAGATACAAGCCCATCCTATACAGAAGCTGAAAGATAATGAGCAAATCAGCAGGTATATGCATTGGCAGAAAATGGTAGGTGGACTAGAGACAGAGATACCTGTTGGATTTGTGGGATGTTACCCATATCTAGCTCATCGGGGCTGCCTTGATGGGTATCCCCACTACAAGGAAATGATTGGCTAGAACCCCATAAACTCATTAATAAACAACAAGATAAAAGTACCATTTTAAAGCTTGCTACAGGAGCTAATGTTTCCCAGTGGCCTATAAACGGGCCATAGAAAGAGCTTCTCTCTAAATAAAACAAATGTCCATGTGTGACATTTTCAAAACATTATCCATTCCAAACCCAAAAGACATCTAAAATAAAAGATAATAATCAAGAGTACCTAAGAGGATACTCTCAAATATGGGAGGAACATGTTTGGATAACACCCACTATGGTAAGGCTCAGTCAAAAGGCAGATCTCTGTTGGGAACAAATAAATCACTCTCTTGATTTTTGGAGTAATTTCACCCATAAGCTGGGATGGACTCCTATAAACAGCTGCAATTATATGATTATATTAAAAGACACAGATTGGTTTGACACCAATTGGATGTGGAAAACATAAACAAGATGGCTAGCACCAAATGGCACCCAATGGCTATGTGGTGCCAACCTTTGGCCATGGTTACCTCCAGGCTGGATAGGAAGATATACATAAGGATAACCTTGGGTACAAGGACGCTGGACTAAGACCATAGACCGTCCAGCTAACCTCCCTAATCTATAACATTAGTGGACAAGATCAGTCTTCTACTGGTATTATAATCTAGTTTCTATTCTGCTTCCCTCAGCTGGACTTGAAGATGTATTCTGGCATATAGAGTCCTTTAGTAAGCATACACAAAAGGCTCTAAATGACACAGCTGAGAGCATTTCACTAATAAACAATGAAATGAATATGATGAGAAAAGCCATCTTACAAAATCGAATGGCCCTCGACATATTAACGGCAGCACGGGGGGGAAAGGGGGGCTGTGCAATTATTAAAACAGAATGTTGTGTTTATATTCATGCTAATTCTAAAAATGTGTCTTCTACATTGCAAGACCTTCACTCCCAAATTAATAATATGTATGATTCTGACCCAAGTTTCAATGACTACTAACCTCCTGGTTTTCTGGAATATCTTGGTGGAAAAAGGTCCTCATGTACTTAGCCAGTATACATTGCATAGGAATACTTCTCTGTTGCTTGATTTACTGTTGTTGTGGACTAATATCTCCCATACCCTTGCCTTCTCTTCCAGGATATCAAAGAGCAATGATTCTACAATCAGCAAACCGTGGCCTTCCTATGTCTCCTTTAGATCAGGTGGGAAGAGACTTCCCATCCCTGACTAGGCAGGGACAGCAACCCCTTTTAAGCTCAAAGAAGCTATAGAAGATGCACCTTTGACCCTCAGCACTCTTAAGGTTAAGGGATCAAATTGTGGGGTGGGGGGATGATGTAGGATAGAAGAAATAAGTAGGTAGAAAGGAGACAGACAAGAAGGAAAAGTGAAATATAACTTTAATATAAGAACCTGGAGCTGAAGTGCTTCAGCCTCTACTCCACAAACCAGTTCTCTTTCCTAGGCCTGACTCTCCAAAATTCCTGGAAAATCCGTAGATCCTAGAGTTAACTAAAAGAAACTATAATTGCCCTGTGCATTGATAACAAGACAGGTATGATATTTTCAGAAACCTATAATTTAGGATACTCTCCAGCTTACCTGTCAGTCAGGTAATGAGGACCCCAATCAGCTCGAGGACCCTAAGGTTGACCAGACCACCAGGAACCACCTCAGGACTATGGGACTGAGATCATCCTCTCTAAAACTGACCAGACTACCAGACTACCATAAACTGCTTTGGGGACTACTGGACTGAGTCATTCTCACATACCTCCTCTAGCCCACCCCTCATAAAAGTCTCCTATAAGAAAAGAGCCCTGAACTCCCCAAAAGGCCTTCCTCATGTTGAGGTGGCCTGCATTCTCTCGAGTGTGTATTTCTTCCCTTTTCCCCAAATAAACCTCTATCCATGTCTCTGCTGCATGCTGAAATTCTTTTCCGTTACATTAGCCAAGGACCCTGCATATCCTGAGTTACTGAGATGAGGACTCACCCCAACAACATGACCCCCCTCACCCCAAAATGGCAGGATGGAGCAGGAGGGGAAAGCACTGAGAACCAGGAGGTGACACCGGCACTGGCCCAGGGAATAGCTCTAACCAGGACGCTGGACACAGAGTCCCTCTGAGTTGTCTCCTGATGGTCCTTCTGGGGGCCCTGAGGAGTAAAGGCTTCCTGCCACCCCCATCGGGAGGGGATGATGATGAAACAGATTGGCTATAGCCCTGCAACTTCTAGGGCCCAGGGAGTTGCAGTCCCAGCACGCTGCAGAGGCCCAGAGCCTCCTAATTAGTCATGGGAGGCCTGTTCCTCAGAGCTGCTAGCTGCGCAGACTCTGCCCAGCAGAGTGACCCCAAATGCAGGAGCCTCGACACGCTGCCAGCTGACAAGGACAGGAAAGGACAGGAGACAAGGTGGGGAGCCCTCCCCTCCCTCTTCACAAAGACCCGGGAGCCTGCTGCAGCCAGAACCTGGACACCCAGACCCTCCCTGGACCCAGATCCTGCCCCTGCCCCATCCACCACCCTGCACTGCTCAGAGCCCACAGCGGACCTGCAGAGGAGCCAGGAGACCTCAAAGTCCACGTCTCTGTGTTCAGCACAGACCAGGCCACGGCACAGGGACTCTGGAAGCCCAAATACTGGCTAGACGACCACAGGTGACCCCTAAGCCTCACCTGGGAGAGGTAAGTCAACAGCCCACCTTGTCAGAGCTTCAATAGTATAGGAACGCCATGTGTGTAGGCAGCACAGGGCTGTGCATACAACACTCAGGGCTCACCTCAGTAGGGGAGACTCTGGCCACTCTCCTGTCCTGACAACCCTGGCCCTGGCTCCAGGTAGGAGGGGCAGCACCTGAGAACCCCTACCTGCAGCGGCTCCTGGGTGCACCTAGCTAAGCACCAGCTCCAATCCTGCAAGGGGGCTGCAGCTCCTGCATCTCCCACTAGCTCCTGGGTGCTGGCCACGCTGCTGGCTCAGAACCACACTGTCCAGGGAGGCAGGGCTGAAAGGGAGGACGGGCCGGCCCAGCCCAGGCAGAGGCTCCAGCTCTCAGCAGCAGGATGCCTGCCCAGCCCACGACCACCTGCTCAGCCCACTCATCCCTGGCCGCCCCTGCATCCTCAGTGGGCTGGACAGATGCTTGCCCCTCCTCCAGCATGGGTCAGGGAACCTCGCCCTGGTATGCACATGTCCACATGTTTTCCCTGAGCCCACACCTGCCCATCAGTCAGTGTTGTGACCACCAGTGGGTTTTGAGGAGGAATTGCGGAGAGTGTGACCACAAAGCCATTTCATTTAAACCTGGGGCTCACATTGGAGAAACCTGATGCTTAGTGCAGGTGGGGACAGATGGCCGCTGCAGGCACCATGTCCCCCCTGTGTGAGGGTGGTCCTGGAGGGCTGCAGGGGTGCAGCACCAGTGCTGGCCTCCCCGGAATCCCTGTAGAGGAGGCAGAGCAGACCCCCCACCCCAGCCTGGCCTCAGCACAGCAGCTCACAGCTCCCTCCTTTGACCCACAGTGGCTGGCTGCCCACTCAGGGTACTGCCGCACTAACTATGACAGACACAGGAGGAGAAGAGCATCAGGAACAGCACAAGGACACTGGGCAGCCACAATTCTGTCCAGTTTTCCAAATGGAAATAACAGGACCAGTAAGGTCTCGGACCCCGAGTGGGAAGAGAGCACAGAACTGACAATGTAAATGGGATGGGGTCCCGTGACTCAACCTATTGTGTCCCTAAACTGCCCTGCTCTCACTGAGACCTTGGGCACTGGTTCCTACCTTTCCACAGCCTGTCCAACATCTGGACACTGGCAGGAAGCCCTGGTCATCCTAAGGAGGCAGAGACCTTCGCATAATGAGTGTCACCACCATCCAGGCTCAGCCAGCGATGCCGAGCCGGGACTCAGGTCCTGCCGGAGAGACAGAGGCAGTGCCTCAGCCTGGGGAGGGCTGTGCCCTGCTCTGCATCCAGCCTGGAGATGGCGTGGTCACCCAAGTCCTCCTGACCATTTGAATCAGAGCGTGAGTGAGACAGGCATGGGAAGGGCAGGAGGGGACACCTGAGCCAGCTGTGACAGTGGCGCCCTCAGGACCATCCCCAGGTGGGAGAGCAGGTGGCCCCGAGCAGCCATGGCAGCTGAGTCACTGCTCTTACACTCAGAGTCACTCAGCTCCATACGTTCTGTGTCCCCCAGAGCACAGCTCAGTCTCCTACACAGGGAGGGCTAAGCACAAACTCTTGAATTAAGTAAATCGGAGGAAATGTCCCTCTTTCCGGCCAGGGCCTGCTCATCTGCAAGGAGGCTGGTGGCCTCTTGATTTGTGGGCAGTGTGGCACCGATGGGTCCCTATGCTCCATGGAATATATGGCCCTGGCACCATGACCTGCTCCCCCTCAAGCCTCCACTGTCCTCTGTCCAGCTGTCCTGGCTCAGGGCCATGCTGTCCAACAGAGATGGAAACCTCTCAGCTCTGCCCTTGCGGGAGTTTGTGCTGGAGGGGTTTAGGGGAGGTGCGCTGACACAGGCCCTGCTCTTTGTCGTCTTCCTGGCCCTGTATGTGGTGACCGTCCTAGGCAACCTCACCATGATCGTGGTCATCACCCTGGATGTCCGCCTGCACTCCCCCATGTACTTCTTCCTCAAGAACCTGTCCTTCCTTGACCTCTGCTACTCGTCCGTCATCGCCCCCAACGCACTGGCCAACTTCTTCTCCTCCTCCAAGATCATCAGCTTCGCAGGCTGTGCCACCCAACTCTTCTTTTTCTCTTTGTGTGCTACTGCTGAGACTTTCCTCTTAGCTGTGATGGCCTACGACCGCTTCATGGCCATCTGCAGTCCCCTGCGCTACCCTGTCACCATGTGCTCCAGGACCTGCTCCCTTCTGGTGCTGGGCACCTTCTGCGCAGGGTGCTTCAACTCCATCGTGCAGACCAGCCTCACCTTCCAGCTGCCCTTCTGCAGCTCCAACCGCATCGACCACTTCTTCTGCGACGCGCCCCCACTGCTCCAGCTGGCCTGCGCCGACACGGCTCTCAACGACCTCGTCCTGTTTGGCCTCTGCGGCTTCATCATCGTGAGCACTACGTTGGCGGTCCTGGTCTCCTACGGCTACATCGCAGTGACCATCCTCAGGATGCACTCGGGATCCGGGCGACACAAGGTCTTCTCCACCTGCGGCTCCCACCTAACAGCTGTGTCCCTGTTTTATGGAACCCTTTTTGTCATGTATGCACAGCCTGGGGCTGTGGAGTCCATGGAGCAGGGCAAGGTGGTCTCCGTCTTCTACACCCTGGTCATCCCGATGCTCAACCCCCTCATCTACAGTCTGCGGAACAAGGACGTGAAGGCCGCCCTGCGGAGGCTGGGACAGAGACACACAGCCAGCTGAAGGAGGGCGGCTGGTGAGAGACAGTGTCGGGGGGAGGGAGGGGAGGACTTTAAGGGAGATGCTTCTTATGGATAACACAAATTGTGTCTTCCTCTTGCTTTCTTCCTGACCTACCTGCTTTCTTGACTTACTTTCATCCATCCATCCATCCATCCATCCATCCATCCATCCATCCTTTCATGTAATCATGGTCCAGACCTTATTAAGTATGAGTAAGGCATGTTCTTTGACACCAGAGAAATAATGGTCCAGAGTTGGAGCAAACTCAAGTCCCTTGCCCCCTGGTGAAACAGTGGGCAGCGGCCTCAGGAGAGAGCTCTGGAGTGCGGTGTGGGACCAGTGTTACCATCTCCAGCTGAGGTGCTGGATCTGCCATCTCCACGCCCTTTTCTTTCTTGCATCACTGAATATAGCATCCAAATGCTGCTTCCCAGTTAGTTTATCTGAAGTTCTCCTGGTCTGTCTTTATCTACCTCTTGCACCCATCCAGTCTCAGCTTGAGCTCTCAAAATCATTTCTACCTCTAATTTAGTAGGATTCCTTGTATGTGTGCTTTCACGCAGCATTTGCCCTTCTGTATGTGGCTTATTTCACTTAGCACAAGGTTCTCCAGGTTCATCCTGGTTTCTAAGGCTGAATAACATTGCATTGTGCGAATGCACATTTCCTTTACCCATCCTTCTGTCAATGGACACTGGGGTTGCTTCATGTCTTGACTGTGTGAGGGATGCTGCAATGAACATGGGAGGACTTGCTTTGAGATCCTAATTTTAGTTCCTTTGAAAATACACCTAGAAGTAGGATGGATGAATCGAAGGATAATTTTATTCTTGATTTTTTGAGGAACCTCCATGCTGTTTTCCATAGTGGCTGCACCAAGTTAACATTTGCACCAACAATGTAGTCCACATGCTTCCAACACTTGCAGTGTTTTGATAATAGCTATACAAACATCTGAGAAGTCATATCTCATTGCTATTTTGATGTGTTTTTCCCTGATAATTTGTGATGTCAATCACCTTTTCATATACCTTTTGGCCACTTAATATATCTTCTCTGGGAAAATGTCTACTCAGTTTATTTTCTCGTTTTTAATTGGTTTATTTAGGTTTTGTCATTGAGTTATATATGTTGGATATTAACTCCTTGTTAGGTCTATAGCATGCAAATATTTTCCCATTCCCTAAGTTGCTTTTTAATTTTGGTGACTATTCCTTTTGCTGTGCAGAAATTTCTTAGATTTTATACAGTCTCTCTTGTACCTTTTGCTTTTGTTACCCTTGACTTTGGTATCACATTTGAGAATTCATTGCCATGACCAATGTTTAGAAGCTTTTCTTCTGTTTTCTTCTAGGGGCTTTCAAGTTCCAGGTCTTACATTAAGTCTTAAATCCATTTTGAGTTAATTTTTATGTACAGTGCAAGGAAAGGGTCCAATTTCATTCTTTTGCATGTGGATACCCTGTTTTCCATACATAATTTATTGAAGAGACTATCTTTTCCCTGTTGTATATTCTCGGCATCCTTATTAAAGATTGACTGAATATACACACCAAATTTATTTCTGAGCTCTATTCTATTCTATTATTTCTATTATTAATATTAGCTCTATTCTATTATTTCTGAGTCTATATGTTTCTTTTTCTGACAGTACCATATTGTTTTGGTTACTGTAGCTTCATAAAATATTTTAAAATCAGGAAATGTGATGCTTCAATCTTTGTTCCTTTTGCTCAAAATTGCTTAGACTCTTTAGAGTGTTTAGTGGTCCCATATGAATTTCAAGATTTTTTTCCATTTCTATAAAAAATATTACCTGGCTGTAAGTATGTAAATTTGTCTCTGTGTCTTCTATTCTGTGATATTGTTCTATGAATCTATTTTATGCCTATACTGTGCTGTTTTTGTTACTATAGCTCTGTAGTATAATTTGAAATCAGGTACTGTGATGCCTCCTGTGAGTTTTTATTGCTCAGGATTGCTTTGGCTATTCTGGGTCCTTTGTTCTTCCATATGAATTTTAGTATTTTTCCTAGATCTCTGAAGAATAACATTAGTATTTTGATAAAGATTGCATTGAATTTGTAAACTGCTTTTGGTAGAATGACTATTTTAATACTATTTTTTTCTGCCTATCCAAGAACATGGGAAGTCTTTCCACCTTCTAAGGCCTTCAACTTCTTTCTTCAGTGATTATAATTCTCAATGTAGAGGTCTCCCCATGATGTATAATCTTATTGCACTAATAAAATTCTAAATAAATAAAAATTAGAAATAAAAAACACTACTTGTATATTATTGGGGATTGCATTGAATCTGTAGATCATTTGGGGCAGTATGGAAACTTTAAAAACACCAATTCTTCTAATCCATGAACACAGAATGTCTTTGCATTTGTTTATGTCTGCTTTAATTTCTTTGGTGCATGTTAACTTTTCAGTGTATAATTCTTTCATCTCCTTGATCAAGTTTATTCCTCAGGGTTTATTCTTTTTTATGCTACTGTAAATGAGATTCTTTGTGAAATATTCTTTTCAGATGCTTCATTATTAGCATTTAAAAAATGCAACTGCTTTTTTAATCAACTGTGTTGATTTTGTACCCTGCAACTTTACTGGATTTATTTATTAGTTCTAACAATTTTCTTTTGGTGTCTTAAGGGTTTAAAACATGCATGATCATGTCATCTGCAGACGTAGATTTACTTCCTCTCTGATTTAGATGACTTTTATCTCAGTAGTGGGAATGGGCTTTCTTGCCTTGCTTTCTATCTTAGAGGAATGGTTCTGTTTTTCACCACTAAATGTGATGTTCATTTGGGGACTTTCATACATGGCATTTTTGTGTGTGAAGGTAAGTTCCTTCAATGCCAAGTTTTGAAAGTTTTTATCATTAAGGAAATAGAAATGCATCACATACTTATTCTGCAACTATGAGGAGGCTGATGTGCTCCTCCTGCTTAATGAGGCCATCACTTTGACTGATTTGCATTTGTTGAACCACGGTGCATTCTAGGGATGAACACCACTTGTCAGGACGCATGATCTTCTTCATGTGATGTTGAATTTGGTTTTCAAACATTTCATGGAGGAGTTTGCATCTTTACACATGTTGGAAAAACAACAAAGGAAGAGCAGACAGGGAATTGAGAGGAGTTCTTATCATCTTTCCATTGTACGAAAGGACTAAGGTTTGCAGGGTCAGCTGCGAAGGAAGATGATGAGTCTGGGTGGAGTGGGCTGTCCTGCTGGCCTGGGCAGGGTCCCCACAGCATCTGCCTCAGGCCAACACTACAGGATGCAGCAGGACAGATGGGAAAGGCCCTCACCAGGAGATCACACTAGCACCCGTCCTAGGGAATACCTCTAACCAGGACACTGGACACAGGGTCCCTCCAAGTGGCCTGCACTGTGATCCTGATGGTCCCTCTGGGGGCCCTGAGGAGTTCAGGCTTCCTGCCACCCCCATCGGGAGGGGGTGATGATGAGATAGATTGGCCACAGCCCTGCAGCTTCTAGGGCCCAGGGAGTTGGAGTCCCAGCACACTGCAGAGGCCCAGAGCCTGCTAATTGGCCATGGGAGGCCTGAGTCCCAGAGCTGCCAGCAGCAGAGGCTCTGCCCAGCAGAGTGACCCCAAATGCAGGAGCCTCGACATGCTGCCAGCTGACGGGGACAGGAAAGAACAGGAGGCAAAGTGGGGAAACCTCGCCTCCCTCTTCACAAAGACATGGGAACCTGCTGCTGCCAGAGCCTAGACACCCAGACCCCCCCTGGACCCAGGTCCTGCCTCTGCCACATCCACCACCCTGCACTGCTCAGAGCCCACAGCGGACCTGCAGAGGAGCCAGGAGACCTCAGAGTCCACCTCCCTGTGTTCAGCACAGACCAGGCCAGGGCACGGGGACCCTGGGAGCCCAGATGCTGACTGGATGACTGCAGGCGAGTCCTAAGCCTCACCTGGGAGAGGTAAGTCAATAGCCTACCTTGTCAGGGCTGCAGGAGTAGAGGGACACCATGTGAGCCGGGTGTGGTGATGCACGCTTGCAATCCCAGTACTTGGGAGGATGAGACAGGAGAATCACAGATTCCAGGACAGCCTCATCAAGTAGTGAGACTCTTATCAAACTAGCCAGACACTGTTTCAAAATAAGAAAATAGGGCTAGGGGTATAGTTTGGAGGTAGAATTCCCCCAGATTCAATCCCCAATACCACAAGAAAAAAAAGGACACTATGCGTGTAGGCAGCACAGGGCTGTGCATACAGCACTCAGGCTCATCTCACTGGGGGAGGCTGTGACCACTCTCCTATCCTGCCAGCCCTGCCCTCAGCTCCAGGTCAGATGTCAGCACCTGAGAACCTCTGCCTGCAGGGGCTCCTGGGTGGACCTAGCTAAGCACCAGCTCACATCCTGCAGGGGGGCTGCAGCTCCTGCATCTTCCACCAGCTCCCAGGTGCCAGCCACGCTGCTGGCTCAGAACCACACTGTCCAGGGAGGCGGGGCTGAAGGCGAGGACGGGCCGGCCCAGCCCAGGCAGAGGCTCCAGCTCTCAGCAGCAGGACGCCTGCCCAGCCCACTCATCCCTGGCCGCCCCTGCGTCCTCAGCGGGCTGGACAGATGCTTGCCTCTCTTCCAGCATGGGTCAGGGAACCTCGTCCTGGTATGCACATGTCCACGTGTTTTCCCTGATCCCATGCCTGCCCATCAGTGTTGTGACCACCAGTGGGTTTTGAGGAGGAATTGCTGAGAGTGTGACCACAAAGCCATTTCATTTAAACCTGGAGCTCACACTGGAGCAGTCTGATGCTTAGTGCAGGTGGGGACAGATGGCCACTGCAGGCACCATGTCCCCACTGTGTGAGGGTGGTCCTGGAGGGGTGCAGGGGTGCAGCACCAGTGCTGGCCTCCCCGGAGTCCTTCTAGAGAATGCAGAGCAGACCCCCCACCCCAGCCCGGCCTCAGCACAGCAGCTCTCATCTCCTTCCTGCTATCCACAGTCGCAGAGCCATCCACTCAGGGCACAGCCGCACTGACTGTGGCAGAGACGGGAAGAGAAAAGAACAGCCCAAGGGGTGTGGGCAGAGGACAGTTCTGTGGAGTTTTCAAACAGGAAATGACAAGACCTGTAAGGTCTCCAATCCTGAAAGAGAAGAGAGCACAGAGCTGGCAATGAGAACAGGGTGGTGTGCGTGCGCCTGCTGAACATGTCAGGACCCCTGTGCCGCTCACCTGAGACCGTGGGGCTGGGCTGTCCTTCCCCACGATCTGCCCAACACCTGGACTTTGTGAGGAAGGCCCTGACACCCTCGAGGAGGCTCAGCATAGTGTCACCGTGGCCCAGGCTCACTCAGAGATGCCGAGCTGGGCTCACGTCCTGCTAGGGAGACAGAGGCACCACCTCAGCCTGCGGAGGGCTGGAGATGGCGTGGTCACCCGGCCCACGACCTGTGGGCAGGAGTCCTCGTGGCCATTTGAATCAGAACATGAGTGAGACAGCCATGGGGGAAGGGCAGGAGGGGACACCTGAGCCAGCTGTGACAATGGTGCCCTCGGGACCATCCCCAGGGTGGGAGAGCAGGCATCCCTGTGCAGGCGTGCAGCTGAGTCACTGCTCTTACACTCAGAGTCACTCAGCTCCATACGTTCTGTGTCCCCCAGAGCGCGGCTCAGTCTCCTACACAGGGAGGGCTCAGCACAAACTCATGAATTAAGTAAATCGGAGGAAATGTCCCTCTTTCAGGCCAGGGCCAGCTCATCTGCAAGGAGAACTAGGCCACTGGTGGCCTCTTTGTCTATGGGCAGTGTGGGCAGTTTGGCATTGACGGGTCCCTGTGCTCTGTGGGATGTGTGGCCCTTGGATCGTGACCTGCTCCCGCTTACAGCCTCCTCTGTCCTCCATCCAGCTGTCCCGGCTCAGGGCCATGCCGTCCCACAGAGATGGAAACCTCTCGGCTCTGCCCTTGTGGGAGTTCGTGCTGGAGGGGTTTGAGGGAGGTGCGCTGACACAGGCCCTGCTCTTCGTTATCTTCCTGGCTCTGTACACAGTGACCATCCTGGGCAACCTCACCATGATCGTGGTCATTACCCTGGATGTCCACCTGCACTCCCCCATGTACTTCTTCCTCAAGAACCTGTCCTTCCTCGACCTCTGCTACTCGTCCGTCATCGCCCCTAACATCCTTGCGAACATCTTTTCCTCCTCCAAGGTCATCAGCTTTGCGGGCTGTGCCACACAGCTGTTTTTCTTCTCCTTCCTGGGTACCACTGAGGCTTTACTGCTGGCCATGATGGCCTATGACCGCTTTGTGGCCATCTGCAGCCCCCTGCGGTACCCTGTGACCATGTGCCCCTCGACCTGCACCTGCATGGTGCTGGGTGCCTACTGTGGAGGCTGCCTCAACTCCATCATCGAGACCAGCCTCACCTTCCAGCTGCCCTTCTGCAGCTCCAACCACATCAACCACTTCTTCTGCGACGTGCCCCCGCTGCTCCAGCTGGCCTGTGCCAACACGGCTCTCAACGAGCTGGTCATGTTCGGCATCTGTGGGTTCATCATTGTGGGTGCAACCCTAGGGGTGCTGGTCTCCTACGGCTACATCGCAGTGACCATCCTCAAGATGCACTCAGGATCCGGGCGACACAAGGTCTTCTCCACCTGTGGCTCCCACCTGACAGCTGTGTCCCTGTTTTATGGAACTGGTTTTGTCATGTATGGACAGCCTGGGGCTGTGGAGTCCATGGAGCAGGGCAAGGTGGTCTCCGTCTTCTACACCCTGGTCATCCCGATGCTCAACCCCCTCATCTACAGTCTGCGGAACAAGGACGTGAAGGCCGCCCTGCGGAGGCTGGGACAGAGACACACAGCCAGCTGAAGGAGGGCAGCCGGTGAGACAGTGACTGGGGCTGGAGGGAAGGGCTTGAGAGAGACACTGCTTATTCCAAATGCAGATTACCTGTGTTGTGAGTCTTCCCTTCATTTGTTTTTGCTTGTATCCATCCATCCATCCATCCATCCATCCATCCATCCATCCGATCTTTCATAAACCATATCATGGCCCAGGCCTTATTAAGTGTGAGTGTGGCATGTTTTTTGACACCAGAAAACTAATGGTCCAGAGCTGGAGCAAACCCATTTACCTTGCCCTCTGGTGAAACAGTGGGCAGCGGCCTCAGCAGGAAGCCCGGAGGCGTGGTGTGGGGACCAGTGTGGACAACTCCAGGTGAAGGTGCACACAACATCTCCATGCCCGTTCCTCTCCTTCTTCACTGAACATGACATCCCTGTGGCTGGGGAAATCTCCTCTGAGCACCTCCGATGGGACTTCTAAGAAGTTGCTGGCTGGATCCTTTCTTGCCATGTCCCTGGTGTCGCCGTGGCCAGTTCAGGACCCTCTGAGGACCGTGCTTCCTCCTCGGGTCTCCAGTCAGCTGCTCCCTCTGCCTTCTCTCCGTGTTCAAGATGCTGACCTGCTCCTACGGGAGCCTGAGAGGTTCCCTCTGCACCCATTCCCCAGGACCCCCTCAGCCTGCAGCGAGGAGCCCCAGTAACAGCACAGAGCTTCCTGATACAGTGAACCTTTCAACCACACCTGTTTGCTCATAACCATAGCACCAGAGCACAGGGTGAGGACGAGGGTGGGGACAGGACAGGTCACCATCTTGGTAGAGCACACAGCTCCACTGGCCCCACTCTTTCCTGTAGCTCAGAGCGGGCCTCCCCACCCCACATCCCATGCTCATCCCCACCCCAGCCTGGCCTCCAGCCTGGGCCTAGTGCATATGTCTCTCTATACTAGAACCGTCCTCTGCCCTGGCTACCACCAGGAAGCTTTCCTCTGCAGGCGGGACTTCTGTGTTCCTCCCAGGGTGGTAGGGACCTGCCCTGTGTCTCTAGCCCCAGCTTCTGTCTCCCTAGTCTCCTGCTCAGGAGACTTGGGACGGGCTGACACCCAAGCAGGTCTCAGTGAAACTTCCCAGTTCGTGTGTCTGAACATCTCCAGTTCTCCAGATACTTCTTGTACCCATTCAGTCTAAGCTTCAAACACTTCAAAATTATCCTACCCATGGTTTAGCATTCATGTGAGGTCAAGGTCTTCTTTTCTTTGAGGAGTCCCACTTTTCTCATCTGATTGACAGCCCTTTTTATCTTCTGGTGCTACAACAACACTCTCTCCTCACCTCATTTCCATGTCTGTCTGTCTGTCTCTCTTTCTCTCTCTCTCTCTCTCACACACACACACACACACATACACACACACACACACACACACACACACACACATTTTTTTCTGTATTTACACAGATTTGAGAGAAGGATATATTTGTGTGTCCCCTACCATGTTTACCCAAAGTTCAATATAGGAAAAAAATTCTTACACAAGTATAGACTTATCTTCTTACACAAGTGTAGACTTACCTTTATTCTGTAGAATTTAATGGTACAAAATAAGAATTAGCTAGTAGTTCTAGTATAAGAGCATTAATCTTGACAGAATTACCAGAAAAACTGGTCTGAAGTTAAATGGAATGCAAATTCTTCGATAGTGTAGAGGAAAAGGAAAAAAATAACAAAAACGCAAACTTCATATACATTTACTTCTACATTACCTACATCTCAGAATCTAGGGAACATGACTGTTCCATGTTAGAAGAGGTGTTTTTATGCCTTCTTCGTCATATATAATGTTTTCCATGCAGCTGCCACAGGGCAGATAGTCCATAAAATTCTACTCAGACTGATTACATATTTGAGTTTATTATTATCTAGTCATTGACTTGACAATGTATCTGGCATGGTTCTAGTTAGATTAGTGAAAAATGGAATGTCTGCTTCTTAAAATTCAAGGATGGTTTTTATGTTGATTCTATACTATCTTTTTCTTTGTGGTACTGGGGATTGAACCTAGGGGCCTTCTACCTCCAAGCTACACCCCCCAGCCCTATTTTTTTATTCTTTATTTTGGAACAGGGTCTCACTAAGTAGCTGAGGCTGGCCATGAACCTGAATCCTCTGGTCTCAGCCTTCCAAGTACTGGGATTACAAGCGTGCGCCACCACACCCGGCTCTATACTATCTTTTAAAGTTTATTCTTTGTTTTTTTCTTTGTGCTAAAAGAATGTAATATTTGCTATCTTTACCAATTTTTGGTGTACTGTTTGGTATTGTTGAGTACAATCACACTGCTGTGTAATCTATCTCCAGAATGAGATTCAGCCATAAAGAAAGAATGAAATTCTGTCATTTGTGACAACATGGATGGAACTGGAGGATGTTACATTAAGTGAAATGAGCCAGACACAGAAAGACATTATCAAATATTCTCACTTATATGTGGAAACTAAAAATGTCGATCTCTTAGAAGAAGAGACTGGTGGTAAGTAGCAACGAGGAAGGGAAGGACGGGGAAGAACAGTAAGAAGCTGGATGATAGGTACCAAAACAAAGCTGGACAGAAGAAATAAGTTCTAGTGTTCTACAGCAAATTACAATAATTTATTATATATTTCACGAAGACCCATAAGAAAATAGTTGGAAGGTTACCAACACAGAGAAATGACAAATATTTAAGGAGATGGAAATTCTAATGAACCTGATTTAATCATTACCTATCTTATACATGAACCAAGTTATCACACTGTATCCCATAAATACATATAGGTAATATGTCAATTGAAAATTTAAGAAATTTTAATGCAGTTTACATTAAAAATGAAAAAAAAAAACAACCCAGCTCCAACTCTTGCACTGTCTCCCTTGGCACTCCCAACCCAAATCTCTGAATCTGTCTTCCCCACTTCTGAATCTCTTCATCTTTCATACGGCATTGATCATATTTGCCTTGTTATGATATTGTATACAAAAATAAAGACTGTGTACACATAAACACACACATACACACACAAAGGAGAAGCAACACATGTAGATCCAGTATGCTCTTCACCCATTTTCTAGTAGTGGTAAAATCACATAAAACTAATGTACAATATCACAATCAGGAAATTAGCATTATTAAAACCTACCAGTAATCACCAGTTTTACGTGCACTCACTTTGGGGAGTGTGTTTGCATTTAGTTTTATGCGATTTTAACATGAGCATCTGTTTACATGACCCCCACATGTAAGTGAAAATACACAACACCCCATCTCAAAGCTACCCATTGATGCTCATTTATGGTCAGGGCCACCTTCCACCTCTTAGCTTCACCAACCCAGATCTCTTCTTCACCTTTATGATTTTTTTCATTTCAAAAATGCTTCATAAATTGAATCATATCATAAGTAACATTTTGAGACTGGCATTTTTCACTCAAAAAATCCCTTGAAATCCATCTAAGTTGTGTGAATATTCATAGTATTCTGTGGTATGCATGAGCCACACAATATATAAAAATGAAATTGCTATTTATGATCTGATCTTACATGAAACCTTGATGAACTCACTACATATGAGTCTTCTGTGCTTTTTATTGTTGGCAGGGGAGGGGAGTTCTTTGTAGATAATTATATAATGTGCATTTAGAGATTTTATTTTCTCATTTCCAAGAGAAATATATACCTTTCATGTCTTGTCCTAACTTACTGCAATGGGTAGAGCTTTCAGCACTATGGTAAATAAGAGTAATGAGACAGATTGCTCCCAGTCTTAGATGGAACACATTCAGTTTTGCAGCATGAACAATGATGCTGGCTGTAGGGTTCTTGTAGATGCACATTATCAAATCAAGGAAGTTTCTTCTCTATTCCTGGTTTACTAAGAGCTCTTACTATGAGTGGAAGTTGGGTTTTGTCAGTTGCCCCTAGCAATATGATCATTGATCTTGCTTCTGTCCTCTGTTGAGATGGTAGATTGCACTGATTGAGTTTTGAATATTGAACTATCCTTGCATTCCTGTAATCAATCTCATTTAGTCATATGTATAATTCCTTTTATACATTGCTGTATTTGATTTAATAGTTTAGCAATTATTTTTGTATCTAAATTCATCTGCTATATTAATGTTTCTCTTTTTCTACTGTTATTTATTTGGTTTTGGTAAGAGCAAGCCTAGTTCCATAAAAAAACTGAGAAACATATCCTTAGCATATGATCCAGTAATCGTGCTCCTTACTGGTTACCCAAATGAGTGGAAAACATATGCCCACATGAAGCCCTGCACATGGATGTGTATGTGTGTGTGTGTGTGTGTGTGTGTGTGTGTGTGTTGTGTGTGTGTGTATATGTGTGACTGAGGATTGAACCCAGAGTGCTCTACCTCTGAGCTACACCCCCAGCTCTTTTAAATTTTATTTTGAAACTGAGTCTCACCAAGTTGCCAAGGGCCTCACTAAGTTGCTGAGGCTGGCCTCAAACCTGTGATCCTCCTGTCTCAGCCTCCCAAGTACCGGGATTAGAGGCGTATACTGCCACGCCTAGCTTACACATTGACACTTGTAGCAGCTTCATTCATACTTGCCATAAGTTGGAAGCAACCAACACATCCCCTGGTAGGTGAATGGACAGATAAGCTGGTGCATCTAGACAAGGGACTGCCATCAGCTGGAAAAGACACGAGCTATCATGCCATGAGGTGACATAGACGAAACTCAAATGCATATTACTAAGGGAAAGACACCTGGGTGGAAAGGTTGTGTGTTGTCTGATTCCAGTTGTGTGACATTCTAGAAAAGGCAAAACCACTGAGAAAGTAAAATCAGAGGTGGCTAGGAGTTTGGGGAGAGGGCAGGAGGAGAAAGTGGAGCACAGTGGACTTTTTGGGCACTGAGACCATACTGCGTGACACTATAATGGTGGGCGCATGCTATTATACATCCATCCAAGCCCACAGAATGTACAACGGGTAAGCCCTCGTGTATACTATAAGCCTTGGATGATACTGATATGTCAATTTAGGTCCATCAGTTGTGGCAAAAATATCACTTTGGTAGAGGATGTGGATAATGGTGGTGGTTGTGCATATGTGAGAGGCATAGTTGTATGGGAACGCTAAGATTTTTGTTCAATTTTTCTGTGAACCTACAATGTCTCTAAAAATAAAGATTAATTTTTAAATTGGTATGTTTGTAGCCATGCATGATGGCACATGCCTTCAATCGCAGTACTTGAGAGGCTGAGACAGGAGGATCATGGGTTTGAGGCCAGCCTCAGCAACACTGCAAGAGACCCTCTCTGTAACTTAGTGAGACCCTGTTTAAAAATGTCAAAAAAAATTAAAAAGGACTGGAGGTGTAACTTGGAGGTAGTGCCCCTGGGTTCAATCCCCAGTAATCACCCCCCCAAAACACACACACACACACACACACACACACACACACACACACACACACTATTTTTTATGTTTAGTAGACTAATCCAGTGAAACCATTTAGGCACAAAGAACTCTTTCTGAGCAATTTTTAAATTACGAGCTCGTTTTCATGGTTACAGTTTACTATGGACTATTCAGGTTGCCTGCAGCATCTTCGTTGAGTTTCTGTATTTTTGTTGATTAAAAACTTGATCCACCTATTCCTGGCTATTGAATTTATGATCATAAAGCTGCTTATAGTTGCTTGAATATTGAAAATCAATCCCCTAATTCTTATTTTGGCTTCCAATATGTTATCTCAGCTATGCAATGTATTTTTTCTTTTCATTCTCTGGTCTTCCAACCTTCAAGGTCCCACCATATAAAAATTCATGGTCTAATTAAATTCTTTGTTGCTACAAAACATACTGAAATATTCTTCCTCCTTGGGTTATACACATAAGTGTGTATGAATATATGTATATACATATACATATGTACACATGTATAACTACATATATCTGTGTATATTTATGGAATAGAGACCTTACCTACATCTTTTTTTTTTTTTCTTGTTGGTTCAGGGGATTGAACCCAGGGGCATTCTAACTCTGAGCTATTTCATTTTCAGTTTTTGAAACAGAGTCTTGCTAGGTTGCTGAAGTCTCACTAAGTTACTGAGGCTGTCCTCCAACCTGCGATCCTCCTGACTTAGCCTCCCACCAAGTACTTGGATTACAGGCGTACGCCACCATGCCCAGTTTAAATGCACTTACATGATAGTTACATATGTTTTCTCGTATTTGTTTAAATGATCTATAATTATTTAAATACCATTCCCTTCGACTTGCTCATGGATGTCACAGCAGCTCCCTCCTAAGTGTGTGAGCTGACACGCCCTGTGGCTGTCCTTCACCATCACTGAGATCTAGAGCCATGTCTGATGGACTCTGTGAGCTAGAAGCCTGGGGTCTATCTCTGGGTCAAAATTAACATTCTTTGGCACAACAAAGAAATAAAAATAATATTAAAATGCTTGCAAAATATTAAAACATTAGGACACTGTAGACAAAAACGGAGATTTCCAACTTTACCTGCCTTATGTGGTCATTATATACTGAATATATGTGTCATGTTGTAGACCAAAATTGTGTAATATTAAAATTATAACTGAAAAAAATGTGATTCAGTATGTCTAGCATCATGGCACTTGCATTTATACACAGCACACACCTAACAATAAAGGATTGCAACAAAAAGAGAAATAATAACAATTAAAATTAAAAATCCCCTAACCAGAACACTGGACACAAGGTCCCTTCAAGTGGCCTGCACTGTGATCCTGATGGTCCCTCTGGGGGCCCTGAGGAGTTCAGGCTTCCTGCCACCCACATCGGGAGGGGGTGATGATGAGACAGATTGGCCACAGCCCTGCAGCTTCTAAGGCCCAGGGAGTTGGAGTCCCAGCACACTGCAGAGGCCCAGAGCCTGCTAATTGGCCATGGGAGGCCTGAGTCCCAGAGCTGCCAGCAGCAGAGGCTCTGCCCAGCAGAGTGACCCCAAATGCAGGGGCCTCGACATGCTGCTAGCTGACGGGGACAGGAAAGAACAGGAGGCAAAGTGGGGAAACCTCCCCTCCCTCTTCGCAAAGACTCAGGAGCCTGCTGCAGCCAGAGCCTAGACACCCAGACCCTCCCTGGACCCAGGTGCTGCCTCTGCCCTGCCCACCACCCTGCACTGCTCAGAGCCCACAGTGGACCTGCACAGGAGCCAGGAGACCTCAGAGTCCACCTCCCTGTGTTCAGCACAGACCAGACTCAGGGTACAGGGACTCTGGGAGTCCAGATGCTGGCTGGATGACCATGGTGGGTCCTAAGCCTCACCTGGGAGAGGTAAGTCAATAGCCCACCTTGTCAGGGCTGCAGGAGTAGAGGGATGCCATGTGTGTAGGCAGCAAGGGCTATGCATACAGCACTCAGGGCTCGCCTCAGCGGTGGAGGCTCTGACCACTCTCCTGTCCTGCCAGCCCAGGCCTGGCTCTAGATGGGAGGGGCAGCACCTGAGAACCCCTACCTGCAGCGGCTCCTGGGTGCACCTAGCTAAGCACCAGCTCACATCCTGCAGGGGGCTGCAGTTCCTGCATCTCCCACTAGCTCCCGGGTGCCAGCCACGATGCTGGCTCAGAACCACACTGTCCAGGGAGGCGGGGCTGAAGGGGAGGACGGGCCAGCCCAGCCCAGGCAGAGGCTCCAGCTCTCAGCAGCAGGGTGCCTGCCCAGCCCACGGCCACCTGCTCAGCCCACTCATCCCTGGCCACTCCTATGTCCTCAGTGGGCTGCACAGATGCTTGCCCCTCCTCCAGCATGGGTCAGGGAACCTCGCCCTGGTATGCACATGTCCACATGTTTTCCCTGAGCCCACACCTGCCCATCAGTCAGTGTTGTGACCACCAGTGGGTTTTGAGGAGGAATTGCGGAGAGTGTGACCACAAAGCCATTTCATTTAAACCTGGGGCTCACATTGGAGCAGTCTGATGCTTAGTGCAGGTGGGGACAGGTGTCCGCTGCAGGCACCATGTCCCCACTGTGTGAGGGTGGTCCTGGAGGGCTGCAGGGGTGCAGCACCAGTGCTGGCCTCCCCGGAATCCCTGTAGAGGAGGCAGAGCAGACCCCCTACCCCAGCCCGGCCTCAGCACAGCAGCTCACAGCTCCCTCCCTTGACCCACAGTTGCAGCGCCACCTGTTCAGGGCACTGCCGCACTGTCCCTGCTATGACAGAGACAGGAGGACAAGAGGATCAGGAGTGGCACAAGGGCATGGGCAGGATATTTCTGTCCAGTTTTCCAAATGGGAAATAGAAGGAACTTTAAGGTCTCCAATCCTGAAAGGGAAAAGACCACAAAACTGGCAATATGAATGGGATGGGGTCCTGTGTGTCTCCCTAATGTGTCCCTAACCTGCCCTGCTCTCATTGAGACCTTGGGCACTGGTTCCTGCCTTTCCACAGCCTGTCCAACATCTGGACACTGGCAGGAAGCCCCGGTCATCGTAAGGAGGCAGAGACCTTCGCATGGTGAGTGTCACCACAGTCCAGCCTCAGCCTGGACTCACAGTCCTGTCTTCCTGCCAGGAAGACAGAGGCACCGCCTCAGCCTGGAGGGCTGCGCCCTGCTCTGCATGCAGCTTGGAGGTGGTATGGTCACCTGGCCCAAGGCCTGTGGGCTGGAGTTCTCTCGACCATTCGAATCAGAGTGTGAATGAGACAGCCATGGGAAGGGCAGGAGGGACACCTGAGCCAGCTGTGACAATGGCACCCTCGGGACCATCCCCAGGTGGGAGAGCAGGTGGCCCCGAGCAGCCATGGCAGCTGAGTCGCTGCTCTTACACTCAGAGTCACTCAGCTCCATACATTCTGTGTCCCCCAGAGAACAGCTCAGTCTCCTACACAGGGAGGGATCAGCACAAACCCATGAATTAGGTAAATCGAAGGAAATGTCCCTCTTTCAGGCCAGGGCCAGCTCATCTGCAAGGAGAACTGGGCAGCTGATGGCCCCTTGATTTGTGGGCAGTGTGGCACCGATGGGTCCCTATGCTCCATGACCTGCTCCCCTTCAAGCCTCCACTGTTCTCTGTCCAGCTGTCCTGGCTCAGGGCCATGCTGACCCACAGAGATGGAAACCTCTCGGCTCTACCCTTGCGGGAGTTCGTGCTGGAGGGGTTTAGGGGAGGTGCACTGACACAGGCCCTGCTCTTTGTCGTCTTCCTGGCCCTGTACGTGGTGACCGTCCTGGGCAACCTCACCATGATCGTGGTCATCACCCTGGATGTCCGCCTGCACTCCCCCATGTACTTCTTCCTCAAGAACCTGTCCTTCCTTGACCTCTGCTACTCGTCCGTCATCGCCCCAACGCCCTGGCCAACTTCTTCTCCTCTTCCAAGATCATCAGCTTCGCAGGCTGTGCCACCCAGTTCTTCTTTTTCTCCTTGTGTGCTACTGCTGAGACTTTCCTCTTAGCTGTGATGGCCTATGACCGCTTCATGGCCATCTGCAGTCCCCTGCGCTACCCTGTCACCATGTGCTCTAAGACCTGCTCCCTCCTGGTGCTGGGCACCTTCTGCGCAGGGTGCTTCAACTCCATCGTGCAGACCAGCCTCACCTTCCAGCTGCCCTTCTGCAGCTCCAACCGCATCGACCACTTCTTCTGCGACGTGCCCCCACTGCTCCAGCTGGCCTGCGCCGACACGGCTCTCAATGACCTCGTCCTGTTTGGCCTCTGCGGCTTCATCATCGTGAGCACTACGTTGGCGGTCCTGGTCTCCTACGGCTACATCGCAGTGACCATCCTCAGGATGCACTCGGGATCCGGGCGACACAAGGTCTTCTCCACCTGCGGCTCCCACCTGACAGCTGTGTCCCTGTTTTATGGAACCCTTTTTGTCATGTATGCACAGCCTGGGGCTGTGGAGTCCATGGAGCAGGGCAAGGTGGTCTCCGTCTTCTACACCCTGGTCATCCCGATGCTCAACCCCTTCATCTACAGTCTGCGGAACAAGGATGTGAAGGCTGCCCTGCGGAGGCTGGGACAGAGACACACAGCCAGCTGAAGGAGGGCGGCCAGTGAGACAGTGACTGGTGTTGGATAGTGAGGGGGTCACTGGGTCGGAGCATCTCTGTCCTTCCCTTCTTCAAATGGAACTGGATGCATTGCATAATTCTTTATCCATCTTGCTTTAAGGCTTTATTACCAGGTTTTAACTAAGTGTGAGATGCAAAGATGAAAAGGGCCTGTGCTGTTTCCAGAACTCTAAAGACTGAAGTAGGCGTGATGCCCCAAGGTCTGAGGACCCACTGGGCTCAACAGTCAAAGGAGAGTCACCCAGGGCAGTCCTTCCCTCTCACTTACCCTGCTTCCCTGAGCCACCCGCGTGTTGTAGTAAGAGAAAAGGTAGAAATTTGTGCATCTTGATTAAACCTGTCAGAAGAAACCCAGACGCAGAGCCTGGTGTGTGCCGGTGTCTTCTCATGAAGGTCGAGAGGAAGGGCCTCCTGCCTCCACTTTTGTCTCTCTTTCCAGCTCATCTTTATACCAATGCCAATGAGACATATTCTACAGCACTGATTAAATCAATGGCTGAGGCATTCCTACGGAGGGAACTTGGTGTCCAAAGAAGCAGGTTTGGCTATGAGGAGCCCACGTCTGAAAAACAGTGCCTCTGTTTAAAAAAAGGAGCCTGCCAGAGGCCTGGGGGGAAACAGGGTGCTTCATTTGGGGCAGGGCATGGAGAGTGTGGCTCTGAGCAAGGAAGGTGAGACACATCACCCACCTCCCAGACTCAGGACGGGAGATGCAAGGGGGTATAAGCCTTCACTTTACACAGAAGTTAATGTATATGCGTAGTATACTACATATACTATATATACTATATATACACGTATATTTTGTATGTATATATATAGTGTGTGTATATATATATATATTTATTTATGAATCTAAGAAAAATATTCAAATCACATCTACAGCTCAGGGAATTCAATACCACTGGTCAAGAGAAAGCAATTAGCCCACATCCTCTAATGTCCCCGGCCACCTTGCTGCCACTGCTCCAGGTGAGCCCCATCCTGACTCAGGTGCAAACATTCCTTTTGCACACTTTCTCTTCACAGAACTTTCCATGGGTAGAAGAAACATGCAGTTCTTTTGTGATCAGCCTTTTTTGCTCAATAATATCTTTCGGAGATCAATCCACACATTGCCTGTAGCAGCCACCCTTTGTTACTCACTGTATGATCTCATCACAAGACTCCACCACAGATGCTCCTCAACTTACACTGGGGTCACATCCCAACAAACCCATCATAAGTTGAAAATATCATAAGTCAAAAGTGCATCTACTACCCCTAACCTCTGAAACAGCACAGCTCAGCCCAGCCTGCCTTAAACAGGTTCAGAAAATTTACGTAAGTCCACAGTTGGGCAAAACTCTCCGACACAAAGCTTATTTTACAATAAAGTAATGAAAATTTCATGTAAGTTTTTCAATACTATACTGAAAGTGAAAAAATTTATGGTTTTAGGGGCATGCATCCACACCATCATAAAGTCAAAAAATTTCAAGTCAAACTATCATAAGTCGGACTATCTGCACATGGTATTGAAACCATCCTTCATCCATCATGGTGACTGTTTCTAGTTTCTAGCCTTTAAAATAATTCTTCATGGAGCCAGGCGTGGTGGCGCACACCTGTAATCCCAGTACTTGGGAGGTTGAGACAGGAGGATCACAGGATCGAGGACAGACTCAGCAAATAGTGACACTCTCATCAACCTAGCAAGACCCTGTTTCCAAATAAGAAATAAAATCGGGCTGGGGGTGTAGCTCAAAGGTAGAATGCTTCTGGGTTCAATCCCCAGTACAAAATAATAGTAATAATAATTCATTATTTTACATAAATTTCCCTGTGAATGAAATGAAGTCCTGCTGGACATGCTTAGAAGTAGAATTGTTCATCCACAGAGTTTTCTAAAATAGTGATAGCAACTCACGCTCCACAAATAGTGAATGGTATTTTGTGTTGCTACGCAGCATCATTACAAAGCGTGCTGTCTGTTTACAGTTTTAGCCGTTCTGGTGGGTGGGGATCCTGTGAGAGCTATTTCCATCGTCCTATCTTTGATAGCTGACGAGCTTGGCCATCTTTTCATGTTTAGCAGCCATTTGGATTTTCTTTGGGGGGAGTATGTACATCCTGCCCATTTTGTCTCCTGCATTGTTTTTCTTTAGCATGTTATTGTAGAATTCTCTACCTCTCCTGATAGGAGCTTTTTTTTTTGGTGACATGATTTGTGAATACTTCTCACCCTTCATAGTATTCATATTCGCCTTCATCTAGTTGTCAAGTTTGGCAGAATACTATAACACAAACTGCTAGGAGAAATCTTTTGCATGTCTTTTGATGGGCATAAAGAATTATTTCTATTACAAATATGCCAAGTAAACTGTAAGATTGCTGTGTCACTGAGACATAGGTCTTGCTTTAGTAGGTCATGCCAGATAAGACAACCTTGGGATATTTTTTAACTTAGAAAATTTCTTATATTCTACTCCCCCCCCAAAAATCCCCTAGAAAATAAATCAGCAGAGTCTCATTATACAAAAACATCATGCAAAGTCAATTATATTTCTATACACCAGCAATAAATAACTGCAATTTGAAATTTTAGAAAATGACATTTACAACAGCACCAAGCAAATGAAATGTGTCGGTGAAAATTTAACAAAATGTGTTAAAATACAAAACAGAAAATTATGACATCCATGAAAAACTAAAGAGGCCTAAATAATTGGAGATAAAGTTTGTTTGTGAATGGGGATATCCTATATTGTTATCAGTTCTCTCCAATTTGACCTATAGATTCAGTGAAATCCCCATTAAAACCTCAGCAGACATTTTTGTAGCTATTGATGAATTAATTCTAAAATGTACATGGAAAAGAAGCTAGAATGACGCCATTAGTTATCTATTGATGGCAATAAATTATCCCCAAAACTTAGAGCCAGAAAAGAAGAGGCCTTCAAGCAGGTCGGCTTGAGCCAGAGTGTGGGAGCAGCTGAGCAGGCGGTGCCCGCCCCAGGCCTCGCTGAGGGACGAAGCACCAGCCTGCGCTGCACTCCTCCAGGGCTCAGCCGGGGAGAGCGCTTCTGAAGTCTATTGGTTAGATTCATTTCTCTCCCATCCCAGGAGTCAGGGTCTGGATCTGAATGGTCCCCCAAGGCCCATGTGTTGGGGGCTCGGTCCCCAGGGCAGCAATGTTCAAGGTGGGGCTTTGGGGAGTGATTGGATCCTTAGGGCCCTGATCTCGTCGCTGAATTGAACACTGATGGAGTCATCATTTGATGACATTATTGGGAGGTGGTTAAAACTGTGGGAGACGGGACCTAGTTGAAGGGAGTGGGTCCTTGAGGGTGCCCTTGGGGACTACATCTCGTCTCCAGCCTCTCTCTCCCTCTCCCTCTCTCTCTCCCTCTCTCTCTCTCTCTGTCTCTCTCCCTCTCCCTCTCCCTCTCTCTCTCCCTCTCTCCTTCCTGTCCACCATGAGTGAGCAGCTTTGCTTCCCCACACCACACCCTTCCCCTGTGATGCTTCTGCCTCACCATAGGCCTCAAAGCAGCGTGGCCAGTGGACTGAAACCATGAGCCAAAATAAATCTTTCTTCCTTTAAATTGTCATCCTCAGGTTTTTCTCAGAGATGAGAAGCTGGTGAGCACACAGGGTTCCACAAGAGTGCACCCAATTTCCACATCAGCTCCAAGTCTAGAATCTCGTGAGGTACATTAGGTCCAGGCACGGCTGAGGCTCTGCGGCTGGCTCTGTAACTGCAGCTGGTCAGTAGTTTCCACTGATCTAGAGACCTGTGAAACTAGGGAAGTCACTGAGTCCCCACACCCAACATGACAATGGCTAGACAGGCCTACAGTAACTTCCACAGGCATTCTTGTTTAAAAAAAAACGGGGGGGTTGGAGAGATAGAAAGCACACAGGGGCACTGGACCATAGTAATTTTGAAATCTAGATGGGAAATGTTCAGAAGTCCTTAATTGTGTCTCAAAGCCTGGTGAGAAAGCATTCAAATTAGAAGGCCCGGTTTTCATATAACTGACCAAATCCTGACCAACATTCCATCACTTCTGCCATATTCTATTCATTAGAAGAAAACAACTGAATCCAGCCCACCTTTAAGGTGGGATTAAAGAGCGGTGTGCACACCAGGAGGCTGGGGTCTGTGGGGCCACAGAGGAAACTGCCTACCTAACACGCTAGTCACAGATAGGAAGAAAATGTTTGCAAGTTATATATTTGTAAAGGATGTATATCAAATCACACACACACACACACACACACACACACACACACACAATTTTAAAATGTAGGGCCCTAGAGAGCCCTAACAAGAGTGACTCCATGTTCGACCTGGTCTGGAATTCCCCTCAGGCCCAGAACAACCAATCAGTGAAAAGAGCACGTAGCACAACCCCTGAAGCATGAACTAACATCCTGCTTACCTAACCCCAACATCCTGGAAGCATTGGGCCATGTGCCAGACATAACGTACCTTCCTAGCTTGAGCCAATGAAAAATAACACAACTCCTGCTTACTTCAGACTAGTGGTTTTATCTGAACTTAGGCAACTGTAACTTAGGCAACGAGCTGTAACTTAGGCAATGAGCTCCCCCCATCCCTGACCACCTGTGTGTGGTTTTTGCCTTTAAAAACTCTGTGTGAAACTAGTTCGGGGTCGCAGCTCCTAACTTTGCGTTGGACTGCGTCCCTAGCCTGACTAGCCTGTTTTAACCGCAGCTGAATAAACCAACCCTCCAAATCCAGTCAGACTCCTCTTCTTCCTTGCGACACCGGACCAGGCATAACAAATAAGAAAACAACCAAACCCCACAAATGGTCAAAAGAAATGTAACATTTACTTCATCAAAGAAGACATACAGAGCCGGGCGTGGTGGCGCACGCTTGTAATCCCAGTACTTTGGGAGGCGGAGACCGGAGGATCCGGGTTCGCGGCCAACCTCAGTGCGCATGCGCACACGCGATCTCTCTCTCTCTCTCTCTCTCTCTCTCCCCTGTCTCTCTCTCTCTCTCTCTCTCTCTCTCTCTC
>PVJS01008765.1:0-46523 GCA_004027185.1 Glis glis
GGAGGTAGAACGCCCCTGCATTCAATCCCCGGTACCGCAAAAAAAAAAAAAAGAGGGCTTCCAACAAAAACAGGTTTCTAATTAGCCAAAAAAAGCAACTCACTACAACTACACAATGGTGGCAGTTTCCAGCTTCAAACACTTTCTTATTTCACATAGTCAACTAAGGCAATGAAAGAAAATAATATCAATATACGCTGTTGCCAGATTTTAATTCTATCTTGACAATAGAGCCCAAAGAAGGAAGGAAGGGACACACCACAGAGAACAGTTGGACTGGTGCCTCTGGGGGCACGCAGGTGAAAAGCACAACCCTCACAATTTACGGGCCAGGAGGACATAAGCACATGTATAACTCATGTGCAAAAAAAAAAAAAAATCCCTCACATCTGTATGGTTTTACATAGCGCATGAAATGCTCACACACAAATAAGTACTCATTATCATCCCCATTTTACAGATGAGCAAACAGAAGCTCCCGGGGTGAAGGGACATGTCCAGAGTCACCCAGTGAGGACCTCCAACTCCTGGTCCTATGACCTTCCCTGACTAACACTGCAGTCATTCCAGCGCGAAGGCACAGCCTGCGACCCCCAAGGGGATGAGTGAACCAGAACCAGGCCCTGAAACCCTGGTCTGAGTCCTTAGCCCACGGCCACCAGAGGAAGCCCAGAAACTCCTGGGCTTGGACACTGGAAGGCTCTTCCCTCTGTGAGATCAACACCTCCCGCCCCTGGAAATCCAGAAAGGCCCCAGACCAAAATCCATAATCACCCAGGCTTTCAGGCTTTCTCCAGACTCCAACAGGGACCTGGGTGCCAAGGAGGCTGGAGGCCTGAGAGGCAAAGAACAAAAGGAGAAGTCGCTGCCCAGTCTTCTTATCTGCACTCCTTAAATGGCTTCCAGATCAAGGCTGAGGGCTCCCCTGGACGCGCTCCAGGAGGGGCCGTTTTCCTGGAAACCTGGTGCTCGCTGGCTCCTCACAGGAGGGAAGCAAGTCCAAGAGGCCCTGCACAGCCTCACCAGCTCCCTCAGCTGGTGGCTTTGTTTCCATTTCAGCACAAGCAAACCCTGCAGATCCCTTCAGGGGACCAGGGGCACCAGCTGCCTACAAGGACCACCCCAAAAAAAGGTAGGCCACCTCTCCTGTGGGTTAGCGTCCACATGAGCAGCAGCACCAGGGGCACTGCCACTTAGGGGCAGCTGTCCACACTGGCCAGTCCATCCAGGCAAGACGAGGCCCCTCTCTACCAGAGTTAGTCCCAGTTGTCCTCTACCCGCCTGTGTGTATCCGACCCTGGCCAGCGGCCTCGCATCACATCCCTGCCCTGCTCACAACAGGCAACAAGCACAGGACACAGGTTCTCACCAGCTGCTGTTCCCAGCCTTTTTGTAGACCTCAAACCCATAAAGAATAAGACAACCTCTCATCAATCACCGAGGGAGACTGCTTGAACCCCACCCCCCAAAATCCTAAGTCTGCTGCTGCTGGTTAAGAGTTTCACCTCCCCACCAATGAACACTCCTCACGAGATCCCCACCAAGAGGATATTAAGTATCTGTTAACCAACATCACTCAGTTTACTCACTACCTTATATAACCATCAATCACTCTGGAAAAGGGCTTTTATCATCTACAACTTATAAATGAGGAAACAGGCTCAGAGAGGGCAAGTCACTTGCCCTGAGACACCCAGCCCAGTCATGGAGTGGGATTCTAACCCAGATTTACCTGGCCCTGTGCCTGCAGTACTGGAGGTGGGCCATAAATGTCAGTAAGCTGAGTGTAACACAGGAGTAGACAGGAATGCATTCCACAGCATTCAACAAATATTTACCGGCTGTTATGGGACAGGCAGGCAGGGCGGCTGAGAGTGAGCCTTCCCAGGATGGACCACATGGCCTATCAAAAAGCTGAGCAGTGTTACAATTCGGCACCCCCGCCAGCTCACCACCGTGAGGTGACAGTCCTCATCAAGGTCCAACTTCAGCCCAGCAACACCAGCCCTGGTGCAACCAACAGCAAAGATCTCATGTGGGGGCCTGGCTCTGGGCAGTCCCTGAGCACTCAGTCTCTCCTGGAAATCTGGGTAAACCCATAGCCCGGCCCTTGCATCACCAAGTCTGCTCTGGAGGGCCACAAACATGACAGCTGGCAGGGGAAGAATCCTGCCAGAGCAACGGCCCCCGACTCCTCACCCCACCAACGCTTCCGACCTTGCAGACCTCAAACAGTCACAGGCCAGTGCTGTCCACCCGATGGCTACAGAGGCCTGGAGACCAAGCCACGCTTCCCGTACAGGAAGTGGAAGGCACAATGCATGCCCTCAGGGCTGGACCAATGCAGAGGGCAGCCCTACCTCTGAAGACCAGGCCGGCCCGCGGAGCCCCCGCTTGCCTCCCTCCCGGCAGAGCTTTTCATTACACAGGCTGGGCCCTGCCCGGCCAGGCCAAGAACAGAGCTATTTGGTTTCCGCAGCTCTGCTGGAATGACGTGGGTCAGCAGCAGTGCCAAGATCAATACATGGCTTAGACGGGTGGGAGGGCCACAGAGGTCATGATACACCATGGGGTTTCCATGAGGGGCCCCCTCGCCTGCCTGGATGGGAACGTCCACACTCCAGGACAGGGGGCCCGGGCTGCAGCTGAGCTTCTGCTCCCACCTGTGGCAGGTGACAAGGCTCCTGGGCCCTGGCAGCTACTAAATCATGCCCAGAAGGTTAACGCTCGCCTCTCCAGGATGTGAGTGGATGAAGCTACCTTAGCAATAATCTATACACCCCATCTACAAATTGGGGTTAGTAAAGAGCTGCTCAAAATTAAATAAGGGGCCCTATAGAAAGGATTCGAGGGAGGCAATCTGCTAAAGGCAGCAGCCGGCACGCGGCCACTTCTCTTGGGCTCCAAGGCCTCCTTGTTGATCATTTAATGGCTGCATAATATTCCCAAGAGGTTTTTAAACTACCATTTTAAGGGTTTGTTGCCTCTTATCTACTGTGCCTTCTTGAGATGAGTTCCCAGCAGTGCAGCGACTAGAGTGGAGGAACACTGGAGTGTTTTTATGGGCTGTGATGTGCCTCTAACCTTTCCAAGAGGGCTGATTCTAGGTGTGCTGCCACCTGGGCAGGGGTGCATGTGAGAGTGACCACACCAGCACTGTCTGCCACTGTTTACAGGGAAGATCTCTGTGGTTGGGATTAATGCCCCTGGGGAGTGAGGAGCCAGCGGGCTGGGGGGTGGGTGGGCAGGCGGGCGGGCGGGCGGGCGGGCGGGCAGGCAGGCAGGCAGGCAGGCAGACACAGAAGAGTTAAGAGGGAAGCAGTGGCTCTGGCCCACAGGAGTCTGGGTCGGGCTGAGCCACGCCTTCCATGGTGGCTTCCTGTGGGTGCCAGTCCAACTCCAGAAACCCAAGCAGTTGCCTTTTTAGGCCATAATCGAGCAGGACACACCAGAGGCTAAATTAGGACTCTCAGGAAATGATGAAACTGAAAGTAAGTAGGTTGACCAAAAACCTCTTCTTTCAACCCAAATGTAATTCCTTGATTATTTGCCTTCTCTGCTTACCCCCACACATCCATTTGGACCTTCTATTCCTCCCAGTTTTCCTTTAGAATCCTCTCCCTCCCTTCCTCTGTTTCTTTTTTTTTTTTAACTTGTTTGTATATTCATAAAACAAACTGCTGGCACCTTACAGACAGGATTTGCTCTGCTAAGCCAAATCACTGGTGGAAACTCTGTGAGCTTTTCCATTCCTAGACAACCAGGACCGAGGTAAAGTCTTCCCAGGGCCAAGCTCTAGGCTGGGAGCTTTCAAGTCACGGCACTTGCCATAAAGCTACCGCCCACAGAGGGCCTGTTAATGAGCACTGCTTTCTCACTCCATCCCGGCAGCAGTCTCCTAAGGTCCACACCATCACGTTCATTTTACAGGTGAGGGAAACGAGGCTCAGACAGGTCACAAAACCCAGGTTCAAGTTCAACCCATGTGGCTTCAATGCCCTGCTCAGTTTCAGCTCACTGGGGCCATGGGCAGAAAACAGAGGTCACCTGGTGAAGCAGGCTATAAACCCATCTCCCCACGCTGGTGTGCGCAGGGGACTTACACTTACAAGCTAAATCACTGGAGCTAAAGTAAGAGGGTGGCAGGTGTGACCTTGGCGAGCCTTCAGAGTTCTCTGAGCCTGGCCTAACTAGTCAGCGAGGGCTGGGACACGCCAATGTTCCAGCTCAGAGACCCAGGCAGCCCCCGCCTGGACACCGGAAGCCCTATTCCAGCTTACGAATATATGTGCATAGCCCCTCTGCTACTGTTTTTCATCCCCACTCCCATCCCAGAGAACACGGGTGAACGTGCCCTTCTCTTTCTCCTATGGCAGCTGGTTTTGAGTTGGATGAAGTTATCATGCCCTAGATTCTACCGATAAAGGTTCTATGCAAGCAGCTGCTATAACAATGCAGAAAGCTTAAACCCATTAGCTTCACTTATTCCATCAACTAGTACATACTGAGGATCAGCATGCCAAAAGTCAAGGCGAAGGTGCACAGGTCCCAAGGAGTTAATAACGTAGTGTGGCAACAGAACAGACACATGCAGCTAGCTGAAGTATCAATGTGAGCCACTTGGTAGAGTAGGCAGAAAGCAAGCTCCTCAATTTTCTTCAGTCCTGTTCATTGCTGTACCCAATACCCAAATGCAGAGGGCCCCCACTGCGTAGAGTCCATGGAGGGATGGATGAAGAGGAATTGCTTGCCATGCCACCACACTGCACCACCTGTAAATGCAGACAATGTTTCATGCTGCCTTTCCTATTTCATTGGGCTGTTTAATTCCACATGTATTCTGCAAAGGCACGTTACAGAGAGACACGACACCTGTCACTGTGCAACACTCCCTGCAGAGGGCAAGAGCCATGCCAACAACCAGCTCTAGCTCAAGACTCGATGACAGAGGAGGAGAGGAACCAGCAACATGGCATAGAAACAAAGAGAAAGGGGAACTCGGAGGCACTGACATTTAAGCTGAGTCCTTGAAGCTGGGTAGAAAAGTGATGGGGAAGGGGAAGGGGAAGAGGTGGTGGGAGAGTATTCCCGGCCAAGAGAGAAGGGTGAGAGCCCACATGTAGAAACAGAGTACAGCAGTTTATAAATTACATTTAAACAATGTGACCAGTTATGGCAGAGTGTTTCAACCTCAGCACCATGAACATTTAGGATCAGATAATGCTTTGCTGGGCAGGGCTGTCCTGTGCATTCTAAGATACCTAGCAGCATCCCTGGGCTCTACCAACTAGATGCCAGAAGCACCCTGTCCCCAGTGTGACAACTACAAATGTCTCCCGACATCGCCAAAGGTGGGACAAAACTGCCCCCAGCTGAGACTGCTGACTTAAGGGGGGGTCTGAGCAAATGTTGCATGGCATGGCAAAGCCAGGCCCCTGCTTGATAAATCCTCTCCCAGCTCTGAGGACACAGGCCAGAGCTGTGTCTACAATAACCAGATGGCACTGTCACCAAGAAATGACTGTCCCTTGTAGTAGACTCTATTTTATGAGATCTGCTGATCTGTACTTTTTTATTATTTATTTATTTATTTATTTATTTATTCACTTTGGTACTGGGGATTGAATCCAGGGTCTTCGGCATGCTAGGCGAGTACTCTACTACTGAGCTACACCCCTAGCCTTTTTTTTGAGACAGGGTCTCGGTAAATTGCCCAGGCTGGCCTTGAACTTGTGATCCTCCTGCCTTAGCCTCCCAAGTAGCTGAGTAGTTGCGATTACAGGTGTGTGCCACTGCTCTGGCTGCTGGTCCTTCCTTCCTGGTACTGGGGATTTAACCCAGGAGCATTCGATCTCCCAGCTACATCTCCTGCCCTTTTTATTTTTTGTTTTAAAATAGGGTCTCGTTAGGCTGCTTAGAGTCTTGCTAAGTTGCTGCAGCTGACTTTGAACCTGCAATCCTCCTGTCTCAGCCTCCCAAGTACTGGAATTACAGGTGTGTGCCACCATGCCAGGCTTGGTCTATACTTTAAAGATAACTAGGTTCTTGTGGTATGCAGTTCAGTGGTAGAGTGCTTGTCTAGTATGCAAGAGGCCCTTCTAGCACTGCAAAAAATAAAAGATCCTACACACCCCAATTTAAAAATAAATAAACCAGCCAGGCATGGAGGTGCATGCTTGTAATCCCGGTACTTAGGAGGCTGAGATAGAAGGATCGCAGGTTCGAGGACAAGCTGAGCAAGTAGTGAGACTCATCAACCTAGCGAGACCCTGCTTCAAAATAAAGCTAAAAAAATATGGCTGGGGGTATAGCTCAGAGGCAGAAGGCCCCTGGGCTCAATCCCCAGTACCAATAAACAAACAAACAAACAAACAAACTTTAGACCCTCCAACTCAGAGGATCAGCCTGTGACTCATGGGCAAAGTTCACCAGCATCAAACGATGTCCAGGTGAGTAGTGGAAGATATTTCGGGGCAGGGGGTCAGGGACTGCTCCCATGGCTGTGCCAGCTCACCCCATTGGGGGAATTCCACCAAATACTATTTAGTGAATATTTTTGGCAAATCAAGAGCAATCAGGATTAGCCCCAGGAAGTCCACAGCTTCCATCACTGGGCTAACCAGATGGACATTCCCCACCCGGCCCTCTCCTCCGCACTCCTTCAAACAAATCTAAGCACCTTCCATAGAGCTGTCTCCACCTGGACGACCCACAAGCACCATCCCACCCTCTCTGCTCCCATGACCACTCCCCAAGCCTGCACCTTCTTCTGGGTCTCATCTCTGGGAAAGAGCCCATCCCACCACCTGAGATGCCCTTGTAAACCTCCCCCCAGTGTATCAGCAAGCCCTGCACCACCATGCCAGTGACTGCCCGGTCCAGGAGCGTCCCCTCCTGGCTGCTCCAACCACCTCCTCCCCAGCCTCCCTGGCCTCTGCTACAGAAGGCCTTCAACTCATAGCTCGCTGCCTTAGGATGACTTGCCAGCTTATGTTTCTATTTACGCTACCTCCTTTTTTATGGATATTATTTGTTCAGGTCAAATGGTTCAGCAGCTCCAACCTTCTCCAGAACAAGCCCTAAGCGTGTTTGCGTGGCAAGCGAGCCCTTTGTGACCCACACAGTACTCTGAGCACCCCAGCCCTTCCTTTCTGCCACTGTCCTTCCCAGCTCCCCGCCATCAACTCCCTGTTCGCATCCCATTCTGCTCAGGGCTTCAAAGAAGACGTGTCCTCTGAACCAAGAGCTCTCTTAAATCTCAGCTCAATGTTCCTTCCTTGGTAAGGCCCTGCCTCACTGTAGTGAGACTTTCTGCATGGCCTTCCCTCAGGCTCTGTACTCAGCTCCACCACAGTAACCAAACAGCTGGATTATAATTACTTGCAGTTTTATCTGAGGACAGGGCCCAGTCTCAATCTTTTGATTTCAAATGTCTAGCACAATGCCTGGACCAGAGCAGGGGCTCAGCTAAAGTTTCATGAATGAATGAGTGAATGAGCAAAGAACAAAGCAAAGATGAGGAAGAAGAGGATGGGAAAGGTTTCTACGAGACTGGAACATCCTTGGGCTGTGTGACGAGGGCCAGAGTTAAAGAGCCGAAGGGAGCAAGGAGACTCTGCCTGAACCCCACACAGGAGGGGCATGGCCACCTAATCTGTTACACATACCAGGCAGTTTATCGACGGATTCTTATATCCTCCAAACAAACAAAAAAGAAAGTATATTGGGGCTTACAATCTACAAAGAGAAACAGGCGTGAGGACAATTTATTGGCCCTAAGCAGCTTTGTATAAACCATCTCAGTTTCCTAGACCCTCTGGCATCCCCTGATTTACCAGGGTGGAGGCACCTACTGCCAGATCAACATCTAGAAAGGACACGGGCTGACGTGGCCTCTGCTCCCGTTGGGATTCCATGAGAATGCCGTGGAGCAATTAGCCTGCGTCTGCCAAGCAAGTACCACAACCACCGACCCACTGGTGCTGCAAATCCCAAGCCAAACGCTCGTAAGGCACCATGATGGGATAGAATGGGTATGGCTGGGGGGCCAGACAGCCCTGGGTTTGAATCCCAAGCCCCTGCTCACAATCCCTGTGGCCTTGAAGGTATTAGCACCTCAAGTTCCTACCTTTAGAATGAGAAAAAAGAAATACCTCCCATCAGAAAAACTGTAATTCAAGTTCCCAGCACAGGATCTGACAGTAACCATTCCTCTACTTGTCCACCTGACCTAACAAACCCTCATCCTTCCTAGGATGACTCCTGGGGCCTCTCAAGTTTCTGGAAGCTTAGTGCCTCTCTCTCCAGGCTCCCCCACTGGCAGAGGACAAGGGTACACAGTGCCTCAGCCCTCTGTGGGACAGCACACCAAGGCCCCAGGAGCCTGCAGCAAGGAAACCCGCTCATCTTCATCCAGTGAGGCTGAGCACCGGCACTGCTCTGCCTGAAGAGCTCTCCAAACTGGTCTGGGAAATGCTGGTCTGATGGGTGTGCACCAGGCCTATGGCAGAAGGGCCAGATTTTGAGTCAGCCATGGCACTGACTGACCAGCTGTCACCTAACCTATCAGACCTCAGCTTTCCCACCTGCAAGATGTCCTGCCTGCAGGCCTATAGCAGGGGCTGCTACAGGACTCCAGCAAGACACCAGGGCTGCGAGGGTATCTACAGGGAGGGTTGGCAACGAAGCCACTCTGCCCCCAAGGACAACCCTACAGCAGCGCCCCCACCACTGTACCCAAGCTGTGAAGAGGTGGGGGGCTCCCCCACTGGCCCAGAACCAGAAGGCAGAAGCTGCTGAGGAAGAGGGGCTGCCCCCACCCCCTCTCTTCCTCCCACCTCAGGAATGTTGTTTGCTTACAGAAGAAGCTGGGACTTGTTTCCATTAGCAGTCTTCCAACCCAAGCAAGCGCATGTTGATGCTCAGCAGATAAGGAAACCAGACCAGGGAAAGGCCAGGGAGGAATTCAGCACCAGAGCCCTGAGCCCACCCCCTCTGCCCGGCCTTCCTCAGAGGCTGCAGGGGGGGTTGGGAGTGAGGGTTTGGGTGACTGAGACATGCTGGCATCCGCCTCACTGCACAGGGCAGGGTCTGCTGGGTCTGCTGCCATTTTCACTTCACCTCGTGCCCAGCGAAGCCCAGGTCATCAAAAAGGGCATCAGCGCCTATCTTGAAACACATGGTACATGATAAATATGTACAATGTATATTTCCAATTAAATTTTTTTTTTCTTTTTGGTGACACTGGGGAATCAAACCTAGGGCCTTGCATGTGCTAAGCAAGTACTCTACCACTGAGCTAACCCCAGCCCAGTAGTTCTTTCTTAAAAAGGACACCAGAGAAGCTGGGTGTGGTGGCACACACTTGAGCTCAGTGGTAGAGCACATGCACGAGGCTCTGGGTTCAATCCCAAGTACTGCAAAAGATAAAAATAAAAAGACAACAGAATTTCATGTGTAGATTCTCTCCTCCTACACATTAAAGAGACTGGGGGGAGGGGAGGGCTTAGCTTGAGATGAGGGGGCAGGAGCTAAAAGGGGGCAGCTTACCCAGGATCTTATCAGCCATTTAGGAATGTGGACTTTATTGTAGGGACATGGGGGGCGGTGACATCATCAGATTTGTATGTTAAAGAGCTAACCCTCCCTGACCTCAACATAGCAGTTGGAAAGTATGGAAAGTACCAGGACTAGCAAGGAGGGTGCTGGGGGGAGGGGCAGTTCCCTGCACAGGCCAGCGAAAGGGATTACTCGGCAAAAGACAAATGCAGTCAGGTTCCACCCTCAGCTCCCACTCCTAAAACCCGGCTCAGGGACAGTCCTGGGGGTTGACACCCTATCCCAGTCATTTCCTCCATGTGACAAGTGACCACGTCCCAGGACTTCTGGGGCTAGTGTTTTCTTTTCTTTTCTTTCTTTTTTTTTTTTTTGCGGTACCGGGGATTGAACCCAGGGGCATTCTATCTCCGAGGTACACCCCAACCCTATTTTTTATTCTTTATTTTGAAACAGGGTCTCACTAAGTTGCAGAGGGCCTCACTAAGTAGCTGAGGCTTGCCGTGAACCTGCGATCCTCCTGTCTCAGCCTCCCAGGTACTGGAATTACAAGCGTGTGCCACCACCCCCAGCTGGGGCTAGTGTTTTCAAAGTGTCTTGGGTATAGACCTCAGGTTGTATGTCACACAGACTATGCAGCAAAGTGTCCAACCAGGTCTCTTCTGCCTCAACAACTTAGTGAGACCCTGTTTCAAAATAAACAATAAAAAGGGATGGGGGTGTAGCTTGGAGGTCAATGCTTCTGGGCTCGATCCCCAGCACCCAAAAGAAAAAAAAAAAAAGCCAGACGGACCCACCACTGCACCTGGCAGTCTTTCCTAACACCCTGGTATGGATTATCCATTCTTCTCCCTTCTCCCCTCCCTCCCAGCCCAGGGGTCTGCCTTGCCCCAGAACCTCTGCTTCTCTGCCTGTCTCCCTAGTTTGTCCCTTCAAATTCCTTGAAAGTAGGACTGTCTCCCTGAACCTCTTGCTCAAGAGGTGACTGAGCATTTCTGCACAGTAGGGGTCCCCCTTCTGGAAGGACCTCAACTGTTCAAAATGCCTGGCTGTGTCTTCCAGGAACCTGGTTGTCCAGAGAATGACCATTCCAAGGGTTACCCCATCTATGGTCTTCAGATCCAATGTCCAAAGGATGGAGGCAAAGGAGAAGGAAGGAAAGGCAGGCAGGCAGGCAGGAAGGAAGGAAGGAAGTAGGGGAGGCATCAATAACAGGTTAGGCAGTTTGGGCCCAAAATTAAGAGGCCAGGCAGCCAGGCAGGCCTGGGGCTGGATCTGCAGATAAGACATCGACACTGGACTGTGGCTTTACTTTTAATTGGTTCAATATTTTTGCAGTGAGATCACATGTGTGCCTCACCTACTCAGTAATGAGTTTTCACTCAGCCACCCAGGAGAAACTGCAAAGAGGAGCAAGTTGTAGGGGTGCTGCCCCTCCTAAGAGGCAGCGATCCCTCCGTCTCTCCCCCAGGCTTGACAGGACTATCAGGGATTGTTCACAGCACACCAGCCGTGCCCTCCTGCAGATACCCTCTCCCAGGCTTGCTGGAGGCTGCCCACACATGCACAGGGCAACCCGAGCCCTGCAGATTCCTGCAGCGAAGCTGTTCCTTCCCTTTGGTTCTGCTGATAGAATGGTTTTTCTTTCCTCAAGCATGTGAGCAGCTTGCTGAAATCCAACACAGAAAAATAACCATACTCAAAAGATTTAATTATATGGCCGCTGTCTCAATGGGAAAGTGCAGAATGCTGGTTTTCTGAGTCCACATCATGAGTGCTGAGAAGTACAACCCAAGATCAGAAACCAGACAATTTCTGAAGACCACTCAGCCCAGAACCCACCAGACATTCAGTGCATTTTATTCTCAGTGACATTTAAGTAATATTTTTATTTCTATTTCTTTTCATTTTTATTTAGAGGTGTGTGTGTGTGTGTGTACAGCTGGATCAAACCCAAAACCTCACCCATGCTAGTAGGAAAGTGCTTTACCACTGAGCTGTACTCCCAGTCCTTAAATAATAAAGTGAATTATGTAGTCACTTCCACCAAGTCTTCCTGCCTCTCTTCCTGGAAAGAGAGCTCTAAGGCAGGGATGGAATCTGGTCACCACTGGGTCCTCACCACCCGAGGTGCTGAATAACACCTGACCTCAAGTGACCCAAAGTAATAGGGGAGGATCCAGTCTTCCTAAAAATCCAAACTCCAGGGATCCAGTTCAATAAAACTTCTGCCATCCATTCTTCTTCGCTAAGTGGCTGAGGCTGGCCTCAAACTTATGACCCTCCTGAATTACAGCTGTGTACCACCATGCCTGGCATCTGCTACCCATTCTTAGTGACTAATGTTAAACCCGATAATCCCAAACCGTACTGTCCAAACATCAGTGTGAATGTGGTTCATCTCTCCCTTTAGGGTTCAAACAGCAAAGGCCGGAATGGGCGTGGCTTCTCTGTGGCAGTCTGGGATCAGTATCACGGTCCTCATCCCTCTTCCACCTCATTGCTAGCTGTATCTGATGTACACTAATCTTTGTTTCGAAGATACACATGACTGACCAGGGGTCAATCTCTGAATCTTCCTGAATTGATCACATGGTCATTTAAGTGGACTCTCAGAATCAGCTTCTTCCCTAAAAGGAGAGACACTTTCCATCATGACCTTCACAGATGTCTTAGAAAGAACCAGGCTCAGGAGGCTGACAGACTGGAATGCTGGGCCCAACACTTAACAGAATACACCACTGGGCTGGCCCCTGGGCCTCAGTTTCTCCACTTGTAAAATGGAGACAATCCCAGCTTACCCCCCCAGACCACTACAAGAAGCACAAGAGAATGTGCCGGGTCTGGCTGACAGTGCCCTCCCCGCCCCTGCCTCTGTAAGGCCTCCCTCACAGAACCATTGTGAGACACAACAGCCACTGGAGCAGTGCTTGGTGGCGCCCTGGGCGGCTGGCCCTCCCCCACAACCTCGGCCCCTTCTCTCAAGTCTGTCGCGGCTGAGCTCACAATGAGTCAGTCACAGACGCTGCCCTCACGGCCCACTTCAGGGGCTTGAAGTCACATCCTGCCTAACCCAACTCGACATGATTTATTCCGCCCCAGGAATGCAGCTCATTTCCCAGAATTTTGTCAAGAACTTTAGTCAAGGAGTTTGATCTTGCAAGGGGCTCCTTTTCCAAGCTCAGCTGCGGTGGCAACCAGAGGAGCCCAGGCCCAGCTCAGACCTGGAGGAGGGAGCCGCACAGGCAGGGCTGCAACAGGCCCCAGAGCATCTCAACTGGGGGCTCCAGTTGTTTTTTGTTTTTGTTTTTTTAATCCCAAACCACAGTATGTGTGTATATTTAATTTTTAAACCTTTTTTTTTTTGCAGTACTGGGAGTTGAACCTCACGTGTGCCAGGCAAACACTCCACCACTGAGCTATACCCCCAGCTCAGTTTTAAAACTTTTTAAATTTTGAACTTTTTATCATAATACAAACATGTCGAACAAAAGCTTCATGAAATGATGTATACATGCTGTGCGCACTGATGTTTTCTATTCAAGTCTATTTTATTTCATTTCTAAAAATACTGGTTGCCACCCACTAATTTCCCAACCCACCAAGTGTCTCAGTTGACAGTCTAAAAAACACCCACCTGACTTAACCTCCACTGGGCAGAAGAGGCTCAGACTAGTCCAGGACTTGCCCCAGGTCACACCAGGAATTAGGCCAAGCAGAACTCAAGTCCAAAGCCAAAGAGGAATCTGTGGGGATCCAACCTCCAGCAGGTAAGGTGGCAGCTGCAGCCACTCTGACACTTTTAGACACACTCATCTCACAGCACTTACATGGTTTGATCTTGCCAACTTTGACAAAGCTAAGGTAGTGTCGTGCTGCTCTCGCCTTGTTAAACAAGAGACCCAGAGGCTCAGGGAACTGAAGTGACTTGCCAAGATATGGAGGATTCTGGAACATCCTTTAAGAAACAGAAAAGAGTTGGGTACAGTGGCACGCACTTATTCCCAGCTATTCACAGGCTACTAGGGAGACTGAGACAAGAGGATCGAAAGCTCAAGGCCAGCCTCAACAACTTAGTGTGATCCTGTCTCAAAATAAAAAATGAAAAGGACTGAGAATATAGCTTAGTGGTAGAGCAGCCCTGGGTTCAATCCCAGGAAAGAAGGGAGGAAGGCAGGGAGGGAGGCTGGCTAGTGAGCTGGGCATGGTGGCACACACCTGTAATCCAAGTTACTCAGGAGACTGAGGCAGAAGGATCCCAAGTTCGAGGCCAGCCTGGGCAACTTAGCAAGACTGTCTCAAAATAAAAAGTAGGGAGAAAAAAAGGGGAGGCGCCTGTGGTTGTAGCTTAGTAACAGAACACTTGCCTAGCATGTGCTAGGGCCTGGGTTCAATATCCAATACAAGGGAGGGAGTCCAGGTGGAAGACTACAGGACAGATAGAAGAGTCCAGAATAACAGATCAAATCTGGCCATAATAAAAACACTGCCACTCCAGCCCCAGCCCCATGCTGTAGATAGGCCCAGAAGTAATAGGATATTAAAGGCATAATTCAAGAGAGATCACATGGGATAAGGCCACTGTCCTGCAGGACGAGCTGGGGAAGGTGCTTCATCTTTATATCCCTGGGCAGCACAGCCTAACTCTGTAATGAACAGACCCTCATGCCTGGTAGTAATGACCCCTTGACTGCATGTTACCAAACACCTGCGCTCTAAAAACTAGAAAAATAAGGCTTCCATTTCTCTAGGTCAGTGGTCAAGGACCCCTCTGAGAATTCGTTGAAGGTTGTGAACCCTTTGCCAACATTTTAGGGGCTCACAGAGACCCTGAAGTACAGTCCATGGACTCCTAGGAGTCCCCTGGTTCCCAGCTCAAAGGGAACGGGCACTGCGTGGCAGGCCTCCTTCCTCACCAAGTGCTGGAAGACCTTTAGAGGGATGCCCTCCAGAGGGCCAGACAGGGTCTCCTGAGGAGACAGAGCTGTGGTCAGGACAACGGTGACAGTGTATGCGGGATGGAGAGGGAAGCCACTTCCCCTGGGCGGCTATGGAGTCCCCTAGACTCCGTGGACTCCAGGAAGAAGAAATCCAAAACTGAAGACCTTACTGTCTCTTCTGCCACATTTCTACCCCTTGGGTCTGTTCTCAACTGAGCCAGCACAGTGCCAGCCCTGGGCCTGAGAAGCCATGGAGAGCAGAGCCACGCTTTCCAGAGAACTGGGGTGGACAAGCTGCATCCTTCACCTCCCTGGGGAAGATGATCCAAATAAGAGACACAGAGTGAAGATAAAATCCATTTATTTCACACTTTCGAGAATAATTAACTTACAGTTCCTGGAGTGGGTTGCATAGCACCCTTGTCTGAAGGCTGGCCAACCCCAGCTGTCCTTGAGTGGGGAGCCTGGCCGGCAGGGATGACCTCACCACGTCCTTCACCAGAAATCTGGCTGCTGCTTATTTTACCACCCACCAAGAATCACTCCTTTACAGAAACAACAATCTGGTTCCAAAGTGGCCAAGGCTTCAGAGAAGGAAGCAGCAGCGGCCCTGCCCTGGGAGCTGCCACCATCCTGCCCTGTGCTGAGCCCCGTGTCTCCCCACCCTGACACACAAAGACCTGTGCACATAGACATGCACACACACACATGCCTGCACACGGGTACCACAGAGGATGCTGGCATGGGGGCGCAATGTGAGATGCTCCTGAGTCAGGCCAACCTGGATGTGAGAGCTGGATTCTCTACTCACTGGTTAACTGTCCCAAGTATTTAATCATTCTGAATCTCTTTCTTCATCTGCAAAATAGGAATTACAGAGCCCATTTTTCAGGACCATGTGGACAATTAAATAGGAGCTGCCAGCACTTTGCTCAGAGTGCGTTTCAGAGTGTTCTCCTTAGACACAGTAGCCCTGTGAAGTACCAGAATGTGACATGACTGCTGTTGGTGTCTGCACCCTGCAGGTCTCGCTCAGGGCTCCAGGGTCCGTGTGCCTAACCACTCAGTCCCTGCCTGTCAGGATACCCAGTAGGACCTGGTGAACAGCAGCTGGGATGTCAGGAAGGGGAAAGAGCAGAGATGACCCTGAGCTTCCCTGTCCCACAGCCAAAGCAGTGGAACTGGTCCTCCCAGCTGATACCAACCCCCTCCAACACAACACACTCCCCTTCCAAACCCCTCTGTACCTGATTCCTCTAAGATAAGAGGTAGGGAGGGGAGGAAATTTATCTCCCCACCACCGCCCCTCCCCTCCCAGCTGTCTCCATAGATGAGCCTGGAATTTAATGAGTCCTCCATGACTCCCAACCAACCACAACCAATCCGGAATGTCCCAGGTCTAGGGCACAACAAAGCTGCCCAGTAATGCCCGGAAGAGCCTTTGAGTCCAGCCCCAGCCCCTGATCTTTGCTCAGGTCTGCAATAGAGGATCACATTCTTTACATTCTTGTCTGAAAGCCAGAAGTAAGAAAGGGGATGGGTGGTGCTGGGGGAGGGGCTTCCCACTTTCAACCTAAGGATAATTAAAGCCTGGAACTTCTTTTAAAGGGGAGGAGAGCCACCCTCTGCAGCCTCCCACCTCCCCACCCCCATCAATGCTGGGGATTAAACCCAGGGGTGCTCTAACGCTGAGCTACATTCCTAGCCCTTTTTATTTTTTATTTTGAGACAGGGTCTTGCTGAATTTCCCAGGCTGGCCTCAAACTTGTGATCCTCCTGCCTCAGGCTCCCAAATAGCTAGGATTACAGGTGTGTGCCCCCATGCCCTGCACCACCATGGCTGGCACTCACAGGATCTCTTTAACATGCTGCTCTTCCAAGGTGAATGACACTGCAGGAGTCTGCATGCACAGGGCCCAACCACCTGAGAGCACCCTCAGTGCCTTAGCCCCGCATCCCGCATCCCGCATCCGTGTCCTCACTCTGAGGATACCAAGACCCCCAAGACACACAGCTGGTAAATGGCAGGGACTTTCAGATCTTCAGTCTCCACATTACATGGAAGGCCAAGTTCCAGCCAGAGAAGCTCATGGAGCTAACTGCAGATAGAGCTGGGGGAAGGAAGGAGTAGGGACAGTTGGAGGGTTAGTACAGCCCTGATGGGGCTATGTGAATTCCAGAGCTCTGCAGCAAGTAATTAATTGTATGAGACATTTTTCCTGAGCACTTGGCGCTATACATCCACCTCCTCCTCCTCACCCTGGCAGAGACAGGAAAACAGTTGAGGGTGGCAGGCCCGGCTGTGACAGAAGGCAGGCTGAGAACAGCTTGCTGGTGGGCCAGGAGGAGGCGGCAGGGGGAGGCTAAGGGAGAAAAGCAAAAGCCAGGTTTGCTGTAGGACCCAGGCTGACCACACCTCACCCAGCGTGCCCACCCTCACCTGCTGACTACCTGGTGGGTCTCATATGGAACAGGAAGGGCTGGACTTTACACCTGACACTGTAAGGCCAGCATGGAACTATGACTCAACAACCACTGCTGTATAGTTATGCACAAAAGTGTTCACAACTATCACCCATAGAATGGTTTAAGTGGTATGAGAAGGCAGAAGAGGCAATGGAAGCAAACAGAAAATAACTGGGCTGACAATCACTTGCTACCTGGGGCTAGTTCTTGGAGTCTCAACATTCCAGGGTAGTAAATGGAACACTCATACTGTCACCCTCGTGGGATTATGAGACTCTAATTGCAATAACCTGGATGTGACTTCAAGCTCTATAAAGTGATAGAAAAGATAGACTAACATAGACTTTTAACAGATAAAACATAGTTAACCTGTCACTATGCTGGACATGTACCTAAATAAAATGCACAATAAACACAGAGCTAAACTCACTGAGTACCAAAACCCCTGTGGTATTTCTTCTTCTCATTCACAGATGAGGAAAACTGAGACACAAAGGTTGCACACTTGCCCAGCGTCAGACAGCTGGCAAGTGGGAGAATGGAGCTCAGGACAGATGTGCTGAGGCCAGAGCCCCTACCTACTTACCTAGTAGATATACACACTTCGTGATGGTTAAGCCTCAGAAGCCAAGGAATAAAGCCACCTACCCGAGGGCAAGTGATGGCGCTAGAAATTAACCAGGGCCTGTTCAGCCTGCATTCGGGTATGAGTAACTTATATCTTCTGTTTCCCAAGCACACATGATGGGACGCCATGGGCAAGGCACAGTGCAAGAGTCCTGGAGGCGACCCTCTGAAAGGGGAGGTGAGCTAGCACGAGAGTCAGCACAGAGAAGCACTGGGACATTCCCAGGACGGTGGGTGTGGAGGAGGCAACGGCACAGGCATTCGGCAAGGCAGCTTTGACTGCAGCCACCCAACACCTGGCAAGCCATGGGGGTTTTAAGTTTACAGTCCTGCACCAGTTCTCTACTCTCCTGAAGTAAAAAGTGTTTATTGCTCATCAGAGGGGAGAGGCCATCTCCAACAACACTTGGCCAGGAGCACAGGGTGGAAGGCAGAGCAGCCTGGGAGCTGGGAAGGGCCTGGCCTTGTCACTAAGATGCTTTGATCAGAAGTGGAGCCGGAGAGCAGGAAGGGTGGAAGTGGAGCAGAAGGAAAAGGTGCTGGTGAACCAGGTGGGGAGGGGCCCTGACACTGAATGGGGGCCCACATGAACTAGACACCGTGCTAAGTGTGTTCCTTACCTTAGTTGCCCTGAGAACACCAAGTCATGGGTTTTATTAACCATTTTACAGATGAGAAACCTGAGGATCAAAGGAGTTAAGTAAACAACAGGCAGAAGCATCCTGGAGGGTTCATCCCCCAGACCTGAAAAAAGTCAAAGGAAGTCCTGGATCAGAGACTAGCTCAGAGGTTCCCAAACTTATTAGGCTTACCATCCCCTTTCAGAAAAAAAAATTACTCAGCACCCCTCTGGAAATCTGCCTTCTTTAAACAAATAAACCAAAAGATGCAGTGACAAATTTGTGTTCTTTTATGTATCTATATTTTGTTTCAGCATCTCCCCAAGGGGGGTTATCACCTACTTTGGGAACCTATGTGAGCTCCTTCTCCATCTCTCTCTCGTGCACACACACAGATACATACACATACACTTCCTTCTCCCCTGTTATGGATTGAATTGTGTCCTCCAATTTAAAAACAGGGCCTTAAAAGGTAATTAAGCTAAAATGAGGTCTTTGGGGTAGGCCCTAATCCAACATGATCAGTGTCTTTTTAAGAAGAAGTGATTAGGACAAAGACATGCACAAAAGGAGACCATGTGAGGACCCAGCAAGAAAACGGCCACCTATAAGAAAGGAGAGGCCACAGAGGAAACCAACCTGCCACGTCTTGGACTCCGCTAAGTCCTATCTGTGGTGCTTTCCTACGGCAGCCTCGGCAAACCCAGGCACCCCGCTCCCGACTCGTTCTCCAGCACACCTCCTTAAACTTGACCTGTCACAGCGAGCGGGTCTGTTTAATTGCTGTCCGATTCTCCCTGCAAGCACTTCAGTGGTCTTATTAAATGATGTATCCCCAGAACCTAGAACAGTCTCTAGCACACAGCCAACATTCGATACATATTTAATGAACAAATAAACTGGATGAACATGGGATTTAAACCGAGCTGCTGCTTCTGAATCACCTACCCCCTCCCCACATCCTACGTCCTCCTTCCATTTCCTCTCTACTCCTTGTATCCACCTTTCCCTCCTCCAAAATAACAGCTACTAAATTCTGGGCATGGTGGTGTATGTCTGCAGTCCCAGCTAATTGGGAAGCAGAGGCAGGAGGATTTCAAGTTGGAGGCTAGCCTGGGTAACTTGGCAAGACCCTGTCTCAAAATAACAAAAGAAAAAGGGCTGGGAGTGTAGCTCAGTGGTACAGCACCCTTGAGTCCAATCCCTGGTAAGGGGGGAGGCCTAGTAAATAATTAAAAATATTATAAATTCAAAAATAACCTTTAGCTTATAAACAGTAGAGAGCTTATAAACAGTAGTATAAACAAGGTGACATGAGATGAATAAAAAAGATACACAAAGGGCTTCACCTCATCACCAGGGAGCATTATAAATCTACTGAGTGCTGAAATCCTCAAATTCTATTTTATTCCTAACAACAAATTTAAATCAATATGTAAAAAATAAAGCTAGGTCAAGGTTTAGTTTCTATAGCTGTTTTGAGTGTCTGTTTCAAGGGGGGAGTCATTGAGGGCCATGACAAACTTCAAGCCCAAGAGGCCTGGTTCTGATGCAAATCCCACTGCAGGCCGGAGAGGGGTTCGCGGAGGGGGCAAAGCCTTTTGAAAAGCATAAGACCCAAGCCAGAGTCCCTATCACCACATCTGGGGCCTGCCCCAGCCCCCTTCATTCCCCAGGTGGGGCAGGTGGCAACAAGCTCTTGGCTCCTTTCCAAGCAACACAAGGCTCCTCTCCCGCTCTCTAAGGCAGACATTTCAGGTCTGACTAACTTGGGTAGGAGCTGTGGCTGGGGAACAGGGGTCATGGGGGCCCAGAAAAAGGAAAGCACAACACCTGGAAAAGAAGCCATTTCTCTGGAATGAAAGAAACTACCAGAGCAAAGATGACTCTTGCATTCCAGGCCGCCCACCTTCTCCCCTATGTCCAGTCCACCTCACCCTGAAGACTCCCTCACTACATCCCTCTCTCTACCCAGAAGTAGCCACTGGGATTCTGAAACTTCCTCTTTAAAACAAAACTAAACTGTTGCAAATTATTGCTACAATTCTTACACCATCCTGGGGAGGTAGAAGGAACAGAGCCCAAGTCTCCATGCAGTGACAGTGGGACATTTCAGAGACCACCCCACCCTCATCCTCTGCCTGTCCCCAACCTCGGCTGCCTCCAACCCACTTTCTCTTGGAAGGGTCTCTTTCAGTGGGGCTAGGGACTGTTTTCTGGGTCTCCCTGTGGACAAGATCCCTTGGAGACTTTTGCTCCCAGTGGGTTTTCTGGCCTAGGCCTTCACAGGGGTGGGAGGCCACAAGTTGAAGATCTTTCTCCAAAGAGCCTAGAAAGATCTCCTAGCTCCTCTCACCACTAATGACAAAGTGGTTTTACCTGTTTTCCATCAACTGGAATTGGGCACCCAGGCTGCCACCGTGTACTCAGAGCCTATCTCATAGCCACAGTTCGAGGGAAATGCTGTTCCCGGGTCTAGACATAGGCCCTGGAGTACATGGCCTGGGACGTCTCCTGCACCTGTGACCTGAAGCCTACAGTGGATGCTCAGGAGGTATTTGCTGCAAATGAATTTCCAAGAGTCAATAAAACCCCTGGAACTTTCTGGCAATGTAAATAATGATTCTTCTGCTCAGTGGATCATAACATGGCCACTAAAACACAGAGACTGTGCAACATAGGGAAACTTCATGTCACAGTACCGAGTAAGTCAGAACACACAGTATCCATTCTGCTTACGATTTTGTAAAATATGTGCATATATGGACAGGAAATCTGAAAAATGCAAACAGTGGAGCGGCGAGGGGCAAATTAACTTCTTACCAGCTTTGTTGTTATAATGCCTGTGCTATAAGAAACCTGCCCCTTATTTTTTTTTTATTTTACTTTGAAAAGGGAACCGATTCCTTTAACAATGATACGTCTCTCAATACTCCAAGAAAAATCTCATCCCAAGTCCTCTGATTGGGAATGACATCTGACCACACAGCCAGAGGGCACAGGCAAATTCCCAGCATCCTTCCAGAGGTTTATGACCTGGGAGTGGAATCCTGCACTCCCACATTTCCCAGGAAATGGCGCAAGGAAGCATGGCTTAATGGGCTACCTTGGGCTATGAAGGAGCTGGGGTCGGAGCTCCTAAGGAGGAGAGGAAACCTTTTACCAGCCCTGGGTGACTCATAGGGCCTTGGCCAACCTGAATCACCCATGAACAAAACTTTACCGGCGTCTGAGTGACTGAGCAAGGTCCCAGCCCTGCTTGCTAGAAGTACTGTACTCTGTCCACACCTTGTGATCGATCACTTCAGATGCCGCCTCCTCCAGGTAGTCTTCTCAGCCTCCCCCAGGTCTGCTCCCCTGGCTTCCAGCACCTGTGCCTGCTGGAAGACTATCAGCTCCTGGAAACGAGGGTCCACGTTTCCTCTACCTCAGTATTCCCAGCACCTGGCCTAGTGCCTTGCCCAAGAGAAAGTTCTGAGGAGTGGTTACTGAATGACTAAGGGTTCGACAGGTGGCCACATGAAGGAGGGAAGGAATGCAACAGTTTGCAGGTGTTGAGAAGAGTCTGCTAGTGAAGACGCAGTGCAGTGCGGCCTTTGGCCAACGGTCCCCAGCAGGGAGGCACAGCAGGCAAGTCGTTCAAGGGCCTGGATTCACTCCAGCAGCCACAGTTTTCACCTGCCCTCCCTTAGGACCAACCACACACATTTGAAACATGGCTGCCTGGGGTTAAAGGTGAAGCCAGTAGCCAAGGCAACACCATGGCGCTGGCAACGCTGCTCTCAGTGGCTGCAGTATGGAATGTGAGGCCACTCAGCCACCAGCGAGGGAAGGGGGCTCAAGGACAGTCCAACCCCAGCTACAAGTGCAGAAATGAAGCCTATGGTGAAGGGTGCTTGCAAGGCCACGCTCAGGCTGGAATCAGAGTGCCTGAGCTTGAACCTCTGCCCAGTATCCTCATACGAAATGGGATGATTTCCTACCTCATGGGAACAAGTGAAGAATTAACTGAGATGATCTAGGTAAAAATATAAGCCTAGTACATGCAGGTGCTCAATAAGATTTAATGATTATTATTATTAGCACTCCTCCTTCTTTCTTCCTTCCTTCCCCACCTCCCCAGCCCCTTCCCTCCTGCTGGGCAATTCTAGGAAGTCCCTGACCACTCAAGAAAGCATCTGCCTGGCCGCCTACCTTGGGTTCCATGTGCGTGCATGCATGCGTGCGTGCGTGTGTGTGTGTGTGTGCGCGCGACACCCCCCCCCCAACTCCCTATCAGAGGAAAAGGCTCTTTGGTGACAGGTACAGGCTCTCACCCTCCATTTCTGGTGAAGCCCATGAGACTGGCACAGTGCCGGGCAGACATCAAGAGTTCAAGGAGTCTCTGTTGACTGACTTGCCTACAAAATTTGCAGACAATTCCCTTATACCTAATAACTGGCTCTTAAATATTAAGAAATAGGGTTCAGTGGTAGAACATGTGCTTAGCATGCAGGAGTCTGGGTTAAATCCCCACACCGGGGGAAAAAAGTTAAAAAAAAAAAAGAAATAATAACTTTGAAATGCCTCCCTACCACCAGCTTTCTCACCCCAGAGATCCCCAGACAAGTACCCAACATTGGTGTTTTATAAAATGGAGAGAACATTACATGGATTCAAAAGCTTCTGGCTGCCTGGGCCTCCCTGCAGCCCAGCTTAAAAGCAAAGGGACCAGGGAGACCTCATCCCCATTCAAAAAACAAGGACTAGAGGCCAACTCCATGCCAGGCACTAGGCTGCAGCCTGGGGAGAGCGATGAAGAGGGACCCGCCTTTGACCTCCAGTTCCTCACAATCCAGTGAGCTCCAACATCTCCTTCATTCTGGCCCAGCTGGACTAAGTCTCCGAAAAGTGCCAAATGCCCTGTTCTTTATGTTTATCAGACAGGAAGCGGCCTTCTCGAGCCCAATGACTTCATGTAAAACACAGGAAACACAGCAGCTTTTGAACATAGACAATTCTAAATAAAGGTGCCTCTACTGCTTTGTAACCATTTTTTATTTTTATTTATTTTTTAATGCTTTAACCAGCTCAGATCAGCATGACAAGTGGAGTTGTATGTTAGAAAGGATGCACATCTTGCTGGCCTCAAAAACCCCAGCCGGCACCAATGTTCAAGGAGTTCCTGCCTCCCAGTGGCAGGTTCCTGGGTCGGTCGTCTTAGCCACCACACCTTGTTCCAAGGGACGACTTTGTTGGACAATTTTGGGGGGGGTACTAGAGATTGAACCCAGGGGCATTCTACCTCCAAGCTACACCCTCAGCCCCCCCCCTTTTTTTTTGCAGTACCGGGGATTTGAACACAGGGGCGTTCTACCTCCGCGCTACGCCCCCGGCCCTATTTTTTTTATACTTTATTTTGAAACTGGGTCTCACGAAGTTGTGGAGGGCCTCACTAAGCAGAGAGAGAGAGAGAGACAGGGAGAGAAGGGGGGGGGGGGAGACCGCGCGTGCACGAGCTGAGGTGGCCGCGAACCCGGATCCTCCGGGTTCCACCTCCCAAAGTACTGGGACTACAAGTGTGCACCACCACGCCCGGCCTCAGCCCCTTTTTTATTTTTGTTTTGAAACAGGGTCTCACTAGGTTGCTGAGGATCTGGTTCCAGGTTGGCCTAATCCCCAAACCCTTGCTTTGCTCCCTCTACCACAGGTTTTGTACTGAAAATACAACAAATTGATAACCCAAGTTGTTAAGTGAGTTAAAGTTACTAGAAATCCTGACTGGCTAAAGGACAGTAGAAGTCAGTGTGGCTTTCTGAGTGGCCCACCCTGCTGCTTGGCACTTGACCATGTGAAATATTGATTTTTTTGAGCTGTGGGAACTTCCATCCCAAGGGCCCCACCCAACTGGAAGAAGTACAGAGAAACCCAAATACCTCCCCCATTCTCTAACTTAGTGCCCCCCAAAGGAAAAGATGAAGGGATTGAATGATTTTTGAAGGAAGATTAAAAGAGCTGGGTATGTGTTGCTTGGCTAAACCCATGCAAGAAGAGTGAAACTGGGAGCCAAGGTTTTCTACCAATTCACAGAATGAGCCTGGTAAATCACTCCTCTGAGTGGGGAAAAAAAATTTTTTTTTTAATTAGCCAGACACGGTGGCCCACACCTATAATTCCAGCTACCTGGGAGGCTGAGGCAGGAAGATCACAAGTTCAAGGCCAGTCTGGGCAACTTAGCGAGACCCTGTCTCAACATAAAAAATAAAAAGAACTGGGGATGTAGCTCAGTGGTAAAGTGCCCCTGAGTTCAATCCCTAGTACGGAGGGGGGGGGGGGGACTATACCCAAGACCGTTCTAGCTCGGACATTCCACAATTCTAAGTAAATCCAATAGGGAGAGGGTTTATCATTGATAGCAATTTTTTCTTTTAAGTAGGGAATCATTAAGAATTGGAGTTAAAATGAGACAGAAAAAAAAGAAAGAAACCTAGGGCTTAAATTTCCAAAATATAACTGGCCTTTTGGTCAATAGCAACCTTCTAAAGGAAATTAGCCTATAGCTCCCTCAACACATTAAACATTGTGCAGAGAGACATCATTCTGGCCCAGGTGAGAGAGACCTCCCGAGAAGGCCCCCTTCTCCTCTGCAAATAACCTTAAATACCATAAGGACCTCAAGGTCCTCTGAGAGGCCGCAGGGAAGGGACTTGAGGGTGGGGAAAGATGGGCTACCTTCTAACCTTTCCACAGGCCTCAGCCAACCTGCACCAACAGGAAGTCACACTCTTCAAGTGGTGGCTTCCTTCCAGAGGCCCGATTGGCTTGCTCCAGCCACAGGGAGAGGGTTCCTGGGCACTTGGGGATAGAGCTGAAGACAGCTGCTGAAGGGACTCCCCACTGGCCTCCACCTCAGCCACAGCCAGCCAGGAGCAGTCTCTGGACCCACCAGCCTGGGCACTGAATCACTCTGGGCTTGAGGATCCCGTCAGAAAGGGGTCTAATTCCAGCAGAAGCCTGCCTCTGTTCCTTTTTGAAGACTTGCATCAGACCCAAGTGGGCAGCTCCCCTCGTGCCGCATGAGGGTCAGGCGGGGCATTAGGAGCAGATACATGTCATACTGGCATCCAGCCTTCAAACCACCTGCCGGTGTGGTGGCAGGTCCATTTCAGAGCCAGGCTCATCATGTGTGCTCTGTGTGACTCGGGCCATTCCTCAGGCTGCCTTCAGGGACCAGGGCCTCTCAGGATCCTGGTAGGGTCTTCTGCAGGCTTCCAGAAAGAAAGGAGCCAACTGAGCAGTGGGAGCTTCTCCAGTACCCAGCATCTGAGGCTAAGGATGGCCTTCCTTGAAAAGGGGGTCAGGAGCCGGGCGTGGTGGTGCACGCTTGTAATCATGGTACTTGGGAGGCTGCGACAGCAGGATTGCAGGTTCGTGGCCAGCCTCAGCTACTTAGTGAGGCCCTCTGCAACTTAGTGAGACCCTGTTTCAAAATAAAGAATAAAAAATAGGGCTGGGGGTGTAGCTTGGAGGTAGAATGCCCCTGGGTTCAATCCCCAGTACCACAAAAAAAAAAAAAAAGAAAAGGGGGTCAGGGTCCTCCCATTCACAATACCCCTCTGATCACATCTTCTCAAAAACCTGGGCTTTCCTACTGTTGTTCCATTTTGGTTTGGGTATTGGGGATTGAACCTGGGGGGTATTCTACCTCTGAGCTATACCCCCCAATCTTTTTTATTTTTTATTTTGAAACAGGCTCTCATTAAGTAAGCCTCAGCAACTCAGTGAGGCCCTCAGCAATTTGGTGAGGCCATTTCAAAATAAAAAATAAAATAGGGCTGGGGGCGTAGCTCGGAGGTTGAACGCCCCTGGGTTCACTCCCCAGTACCACAAAAATAAATAAATAAATAAATAAATAAATAAATAAATGGTTGGGGGTATGGCTCAGAGGTAGAACACCCCTGGGTTCAATCCCCAGTACCAAAAAAGAGAGAAAGCCATTATTACCAAGGTCTCGGTATCTTTCCAGCAATCGTCCATGCACCGAAGCAGAGGTAACATACCAGGTTTTAAACAAAGGGGAGCACAGTACACATTACTTTGCATCTATTTTTTGTTCCACTTACAACCTATCTTGGAGAACATGCCCCTGTATCAATTCATATAGACAAGTCTCATTTTTTAAGGACTGCAAGGATTTCCACTGTACAGCTCTACCATCATTAATTTGTTCTCTTTCTTTTTTTTCAGTACTGGAGATTAAACCCAGGGGCAGTCTACCTCTGAAATAAACCCCCAGTCCTATTTTTTTTTGGGGGGGGTTGGTTTTTTTTTTTTTTTTTGGCTGTACTAAGGATTGAACCCAGGGACATTCTACCTCCGAGTTACACCCTCATCCCTATTTTTTATTCTTTATTTTGAAACAGGGTCTCACTAAGTTGTGGAGGGCCTAAGTAGCTACGATTGGCTGCAAACCCGGATCCTCCTGTCTCAGCCTCCCAAGTACTGGGATTACAAGCATGCGCCACCATGCCCAGCTATTATTCTTTATTTTGAAATAGGGTCTCACTAAATTGCAGAGGGCCTCACTAAGTAGCTGAGGCTGGCCGCGAACCTGCGATTCTCCTATCTCAGCCTCCCAAGTACCAGGATTACAGGCATGCACCACCACACCTGACATTAATTTGATCTTTCTAATAGTTAGCTTGGTTCCTCTCTTTTTCTCTGACAGTGTGTCAATGAATATTCTCAGACATTTCTTTTTGTTCAATCCAGTTTATCTATGGGGCAAATTCTTAGAAGGCAGTTAGAAGGACTATGCTTTGTTGGGCATGGTGTCACAGGCCTGTAACCCCAGCTACTCAGGAGGCTGAGGCAAGAGGATCAAAAGTTTGAGGTCAGCCTAGGCAACTTAGTGAGACCCTGTCTAAAAATTAAAAATAAAAAGGGCAAGGGGTGTAGCTCAGGGTAGGATGCCCCTGGGTTCAACCCCCAGTATCAAAAAAAAAAGGGGGCTAGGGGTGGGGATGTAGCTCAGTGGTAGAGCACCCCTCATTTTGATTGCCAGTACAGGGGTAGGGAGTAGAACTATGCTTTGACAGATATTGTCAAACTACCTTCTAAAAAAAGAGTTGTACAATATACACTCCCATCAATAAGATAGTAAGTAGAGTGCCTAAGAAACAGGAGCATTTCAAAGGAATTTAAATTGCTCAATTTATTTTTATTCCCAGGCATTCTTATGCATAACCAATGGGCCCATAAACTTGTATGATATCTTCGTAGGGGATACAGCACTTTCTAGAAAATCAAACGTACTCTTGACCAGAGCCAAAGCTGGAAGCCAAGTCTCCAGATAAACAAGCCCAGGGCTCTGTCCACATCACCCTTGACTATCACCTAGACCCCAGGAAATCATGTTTTAGAACTAAAACCACAGTCAGTCTGCACATCTTCCGCCAGGGCCCTGTAACCAGCACAAGTTCGTCATCAAGTACATCCAAAAGCACCAGCACATGGGCCTCACAACAGCCTGAGCTTCAAAGCCCACAAGCACGGCACATGCGCACCTTTTTAGAGGTAGAAACAATCCATCCCTACTCTCACCAGACAACCCAGGGAATTAAGACTGAATATATATATATAATATCACACACACACACACACACACACACACACACACACACACACACTTGAACTTATTCAGCCCTTTACATACATACCTGTAGGGGAGGTATGATTCCTAAATTACTCAAGAGGAAACTGAGGTCCAAGGAGGTTATCTGACTTGCCTCAGGTCACAAAGCTGGTAGGTAAGCTGAGAATTTGAACTCTCCTTATCTCCAAAGCCCGGGATCTTTCCATGACCCCACTCTCCCACTCTAAGAACTCTAAGAAGCGATTCTGTAAACCACAGGAACACCACTGCCCAGAAAGACAGCCAGAGCTCCATTCTATTGTCACCACAGGACTGGAGCGCAGGGCTCAGCACATCAAGGGTTAAAGCAGAGAGGCAGTGACTCTCTGGGGCTGCACAAAGGAAAAATGCACTTCCTGCCCCCGCGGGCAGAGATGCTGTTTTATGCTCAGTAAATTAGGACGTTTGTTTAATTAAGAGGACACACAGATTTTGTTATTCTAAATATTTTTGGAACATGATGCTCAGGAGGAAGCTGTCAAGGCATGGATTTTTTTTTCCCCTCTGCTTTGGGTTTCTCTTTCTCCCCTCCAAGAGAAGGGTAGGGCTGGGCTGAGAGGAAAACAACAGCCAACCCCTCCTCTCCTTTTGAAATAAAGATGTCAAGCTGGTAAGGGCTGTCTTAAGTGCTTTACTGAAGGATTAGCTAGAAGAGGAAGTGGGAGAAAGCTCAGCCAGCCTGGTTTCTAGCAATACCCTACCAGGCTACACAACAATGCTGCATTTTTTGAGTGTGCTTTTCTTCTTTTAAAGAGCTAACAGATCCTTGTTTTGTTTTTTCTAGAACCAGAGCAAGCAAAAGGCAGGCTGTGATTAACATGCGTCCTTCATCCTACAAGAGAGAAGTTGTCCCATCTCCAACCCCTTAGGTTAAAAAGTTTAAAAATAAAACAAGAAGGCCAGGGCCCCAGCCCTCTTTCCTCTACCCTCCGGTGCCCTTCAGACCAGCAGCCCCACAGAACGTGCCTCTTGGGCTGCCTTCCCCCAGGGCTGTACAACCTGCCAATGCTGGCTCTCCAGGCACCTGGATCTGCCCACCTGCGCTGCCAGGACTTGCTGAGTGCGAAGAGCAAAGCTCTTTGGTGTCACCCCACAGCCATCTGGGGGAACGCTGGCTCTCAAATTACACTGAGCAATCTCTTGACGTTTTTAATTACCCCCCAATTATCCACTAAATGACTCCTCACTTTCCAACACCACATGCTTGCCTCAGTTTGCCAAACCTGCAACATGCTCCTTTCTCATGGCCGCTGCTCTCCTTGCCCCAGACAGCCTCGGGATTCCTTTGTCTGTGGCCTGCTTGGGACACACATCACTGGCTGCCTTTGTATTGCTACCACTCTGCCACAGTGTCTCCTTAACTTCCCCAGGGCAAGGGCCTCCTCCAGGACTCTAAGATCTCACAGGTAGGTGGGCTCCTTCTCCCCCTCCTATGACTCACACTACCTTTCTGGGGTCCCTGTCATCTCCACCTCACATCAGAGTCATCTACAGATTTGTCTCAGCTCTCCACTAAGTGCCCATGGGCAGGGGCCAGGTCTTACTCAACCTAACACCCATCCCCCCCACACCACCTGGCAAAGTCCCTGGCACAGAGAAGCCAGTTAAATATTTGCTCAATTACACATCTGTGTACCTTCCCCCCACCCATAGCAGCCTTACATACAAATTGACTAATATTAATTAAGCGATTGTCTAAACAGGCCTTCAAGCTGCCTCCCTCCTTACCAAAAAGAGAATAAGCCATCAGGTGAGGTTATCAGGCGGGACGCAGACAGCAGCGGGGTCAGAAATGGCCACAGAGTTGCACGGCTTGAGAAGAAGCTAAGACTCTTCCCCTTCAACAGTTACTCAACAGTTACTTTGAAATCCTGTTAAACCCAGAAGAGGGTGCAGCGAACCGAGAAGTGGCTGGGTCTCTTGATTGCCCGGCGGAGGGAGCCACCGGTCTCCAAGACCTGGGACTTGCCAGGAACCTTCTCCCCACACGGCTGGGTGGGGCCCGCAGGCAGCAACCCCAGGACTAACCCTGCCCCCAACTTCAGGCAGCCCGCAAGCTTGTCCCGGAGGGTACATACTCCGTTTCAGTTTCAAACTGCGGGCACCCGGGAGGGATACGGGGGACTGCAGTCCTGCCCTGGGCGTGGCTCAGGACCGGATGGGGGGAGAACCCCTGCACAGGGAAGTGGGGGTGTAGAAAACCCGCATCTGGCACAAACAGGAAAGATGCAATAGCCCAGGCCTGGTCCTAAAGGCAGGGCCAGCTCCCCCACCCCCCGGGCGGGGCGGCCCCGGGCGCGGTAGAATCAGGTGCACGCCTGGTCTGCCCCGACCGCTGCGGGTGTCCCCGGGCCTTCCTCCCCCAGGTGACACAAGTCAGAAGCTGAGGGGCTGTAGGGGGGTCTTTCCTGCCTCGATGCCCCCTCGCTACCTGGTCCGCCTTCCCCACGCACCCACTGCACCTCTCCCCGCCCCCGCCTCGGCCCGACCGAGGGCAGCCGGGCGAATGAGGAAGTCGGCCGCGGAGGGCGGAAACCGAGCCGGGCGCAATGTCTGCGGCAGGATAGTCCGATTCTGACTCAGGAGGACGCCCTGACAGCTGCCAAGCGGTCCCTGCCTGCCCGTTACCTCCATTTCCAAAACGCCCGGGAACTTCCCAAGGAGCCGCTGCCCCGAGCCCCCGACCTCATCCTCGCCGGTTCCGCCGGGTCCGAGGGACCGCGGCTCCCCGGAAGGGGTTAAAAAGTTTGCCTAACTCGAGTCCCGGCAGGGCGAGGGCGGCGCGCGTCCCGGCAGCAGGGGCAGGTCGGGCTCCCGAGCCGGGTCCGCGGAATGCGCCCGGGCGCGCGGGGCGGCAGCGGCGGGGAGCCCTCTCGCGTTCCCCGAGGCCTCGCTTCCAGCGGCGCGCTCCCCGAGCGCCCACGCGGGGTCCCGGGTCCCTCCGGGGACGATGCGGGGACCCGCCACGGCCCGTGCGGGTGGCCGGGCGCGCCAAGGCCAAGACCACACGTCGGCTCGCGGGGCCCAGACACCCCGCGTCTCGTCGCCGCGCCCGCCCGCCCGCCCGGCTGCCCGGGGCGGGACCCGCCGGTGGGGCTCGCTCACCTGAACCTGGATGTGCCCCGGGGAACAGGTGCTGCTACTCCCGAAAGGGCTTTCTCGAGCGCTCGGGCGGCGGCGGGGTGGGGCGAGCGCGCCAGGCGGGAGCGGCACCAGGTCAGCCTCGCCGAGCCTTCCGTGCCCAGCCCAGGAACCGCGGTGATCTGCGCGCCTCACCGCACCCAACTCGGATGCTCGCCGCCTTCCCGCCCCGCCCTCAGAGGCGGGTCCCTTCGAGACCGGCGCCGTCTGCGGGCGGAACCTGGGGGATGACTCCGCCCCCTGCTCCGTCTCACCCATTCCGGCCCTCGTCCGGACTTGGTGGACAGCCATCTTGGCCTATAGGAATGGAGAGGGCGGAGCCTGCGAGGCCAGAGAGGTGGAACTCATCCTCTCATCCGCCCCCACCTCCACCCGCTCCACCTTCCCCCGCGCTTCCTAGGCGGGAGCCCCGCCTCCTAGGGCGGATCCAACGGACAGCCAGGTTTCTGGACGAGGATTGACGTGGACAGCACCCAATCAGGAGCCGGAGCCTCGGGGCGGAGGGCTCGGGCCCGGGCTCTGGTGCTTTGCCTGGGCCCGGGCGAGGCCCGGCGGGGGCTGACTGGGAAGGTCCGGAGTTCTGACACTCCGCCCCTCGAGCTGTGTTTTCCCTCGTCCCATCCTACCAGAAGAACAGATATTAAGTACCATATATGGGAAAAGTGGTATTTTACATAATTATGATGGCTGTGGGGGCGGGCATGGCCTCAGCCCTGGATTCCGTGTGGGCGTCCTGAGTTCGATCCTGGCCCGCTCCGTTGCAGCCCGGACCTTGGCTCGGGAGGTCCCCTCGGCCCGGGACGCCCCTGCACGCTGCACCTCCGTGTGACTGGCTCCGCGCATCCTTTCCCATACTTGTCACAAAAAGGTGGTCTTGGTTTCTTTTTTGTTTGTTTTGCTTTAAGTAGGCAAACTCTACCAACTTATTTTTGGCTGCTGCCCACTAAAGAGGATAATTTTTCATTTTAACAAATTTACACTTTGGGGGGTAACTGGGGATTGAACTCAGGAGTGCTCTACCTCCGAGCTACATCCACAGCCCTTTTTTTTTTTTTTTTTTTTTTTTGCGGAACTGGAGATTGAACCCAGGAGCATTCTACCTCTGAGCTACACCCCCAGCTCTACATTTTATTCTTTAATAAAATATAGAATTAAAAAGTTTGCCTAACTCAAGTCCCGGCAGGGCGAGGGCGGCGCACGTCCCGGCAGCAGGGGCAGGTTGGGCCCCTGGGTCTGGGAGTGTAGCCGAGAGGTAGACCGCCCCTGGGTTCCATCCCCAGTACCTCACACACAAAAAAAGTGCAATCTTGGCAAGGTATAGAGATACAGGTGAGAAAATTAATTGATCAATTCTATCTGAGAATTCACACTAAAAAAATGATAATTGGAGAAGTGCACAGACAGGTTGATGTTTTTTTTGCAACATTTTTCATAATCATTAAACTATAGAAATGTACACTACATTATCAGAGATTGGTTGAATAAGTCTTGATAGAGCCATATGTTGAAAAATATCTAGTCATTAAAATTTTTATGTAGGTTTGTATTTACTGGCTTAAAATATACTAAGTGGACTGGGAGTATAGCTCAGTAGTAGAGCACATTCTTAGCACTACCAAGGCCCTGGATTCAATCCCCAGCACCAAAAAAGAAAAAGAAAAAATTATACACACACACACACACACACACACACACACATATACACACACACACATATACCAACACACACTAAATGAGGAAGAACAAATTATAGAATGCTGTTATAGCAGGGTTTCATTTATTTTTGTGCAGCATGCATGTGTGTTTCCAGAGAGAAAATGAGGTTTAAAATGCATTATAGCAGCCAGGCGTGGTGGCAATGCTTGTAATCCCAGTACTTGGGAGGCTGAGACAGGAGGATCGCAGGTTCGAGGACAACCTCAGCATGTAGTGAGACTCTCATCAATTTAGTGAGACCCTGTTTCAAAATAAAAATAAAAGCTGGGCGTGGTGGCACACACGTTTGTAATCCCAGTACTTGGGAGGCTGAGACAGGAGGATCACAGGTTCAAGGACAGCCTCAGCAAGTAGTGAGACTCATCAACCTAATGAGACCCTGTTTCAAAATAAAAATAAAATAGTGCTGGGGGTGTAGCTCAGAGGTAGAATGTCCCTGGGTTCCATCCCCAGTAACACACACACACACACACACACACACACACACACACAACCCTACTAGCAGTGTGCATTTACAAGAGAGCATGACTTGACAAGGACCATTTCCAGCCTCCAGCACCTCCTTCTCCAGGGAACCAGGCCTCCACTGGCCAGGCCTTGAATTTTCTCCTCCCACCCATTAGCCTGTATTTTTCCCTTAACTAAGGAAGCCCTCTCATTTGCTATACAGCCTAACACCTCCATTTTCCAAGAACCTGCACCCCTACTAGTTTCCATTCCTGTGATATTTTAGAAAAGCATTGCTTCTGTTTTGTCTGAGTATTAATATTATGTTTGGTATAGAAAATAAAAAGAAAATTAAATTTCACCCAAACATAGCAACTATTAACAAATTTTGTTATTTGCTTCTAACCTTTACACACACATACACAGATTTAAAATAAAAGTGAACACCAGGTATGGTGGCGAATGCCTGTAATCCCAGTACTTGAAAGGCTGAAACAGGAGGACCACAGATTCGAGGCCAGCCTCAGCAACTCAGCAAGGCCCTCTGCAACTTAATGAGACCCTGTTTCAAAATAAAAATAAAATAGGACTGGGGTTGTAGCTCGGAGGCAGAATGCCCCTGGTTTCCATCCCCCGTACCACATACAAAAATAAATAAATAAATAAAAGTGAGATGCCCACATATATATGGTCATCTGATTTATTACAAGTGTCCCTACAAACAAATGGGGAAAGGATGTCTTTTTAATAAATGGTGTTAGCCAGGCGTGGTGGCGCACGCTTGTAATCCCAGTACTTGGGAGGTGGAGACCGGAGGATCCAGGTTCAAGGCCAGTCTCAGCTACTTAGTGAGGCCTCTGCAACTTCGTGAGACCCGGTTTCAAAATAAACTACAAAAAATAGGGCCGGGGATGTAGCTCGGAGGCAGAAAGCCCCTGGGTTCAATCCCCAGTACCACACACACACAAAAAAAATGGTGTTGGGAAACTTGCAAATTCACCTGGGGAAACATGAGTCATCCCTTACTTTACACCATTCATGAAAATGGTTTAGAATGGATCAGAGACCCAAATGTGAAAATTAAATAACAAAACGTCTAGAAGCAAGCATGGGAGAATGTCTTCATGCCCTTGAAGTAGGCAAAACTTTCTTGCACAAAACACAAAAAGTATAACCCATAAGAGAAGTTTATTAATTTGAAGATCATAAAAATTAAGAGTATTTGCCACACATTGATTAGAGTGAAAAACCACAGACTGGGGGAAAATATTTACAATACATGTATCTAACAAAGAACTTGGACCCAGAATTTGTCAAGAACATCTACATTAAGAAAAAGACAAAGCCAGGCGTGGTGGTGCATGCCTGTAATCCCAGTACTTGGGAGGTTGAGACAGGAGGATAGCAGGTTTGAGGCCAGTCTCAGCAACTTAGCAAGACCTTGTCTCCAAATAATAAATAAAATAGGGCTGGGGGATGTAGCTCAGAGGTAAAATGCCCCTGAGTTCAACCTTCAATACCAAAAGAGAGAGAGAGAGAGAGAGAGAGAGAGAGAGCGAGCGCAGGGAATAGCTCAGTGGTAGAACACTTGCTTGCCTAGGATGTGAAAGCCCCTGGTTTCAACCCCCAGTACCACACACATGAACATAAACACAAAGACAGACAATCCAAATTTTTAAGTGGGCAAAAAAGTTTCAATGTGTACTATAAAAGAGAATAACCAAGCCAGGTGTGGTGGCACACGCTTGTAATCCCAGTACTTGGGAGGCTGAAACAGGAGGATCATAGGTTCGCAGCCAGCTTCAGCAACTTAGTGAGGCCCTCCACAACTTAGTGAGACCCTGTTTCAAAAAAAGAATAAAAAATAGGGCTGGGGGTGTAGCTTGGAGGTAGAATGCCCCAGGTTCAATCCCCAGGACTGCAAAATAAATAAATAAATAAATAAATAAATAAATAAAACAGGGCTGGGGGTGTAGCTTGGAGGTAGAATGCCCCAGGTTCAATCCCCAGTACCACACACACAAAAAAAAAGAATAACCAGCCAGGCACGGTGGCACACACCTGTAATCACAGTCCTTGGGAGGCTGAGACAGGAAGATCACAGGTTTTAGACCAGACACAACAACTTGGTAAGACCCTGTTTCAAAATAAAAATAAAAAGGGCTGGGGGTATAGCTCAGAGGTAGAACCCCCCAGGTTCAATCCCCAGTATGAGAGAGAGATAGAGAGAGAGTAAATTAACATGTAATCATATAAAAAGGTGCTCAACATCATTAGTTATATAGAAGGCAAAGGAAAACCATACTGAAACAGCAATGTTGCCCAGAGAGCTAGTGTGTTAGCAAGGTTAGGGAATAACTGGAACTATTATAAATTGCTGTGAGAGCTGGGCACAGTGGCACACACCTGTTATCTGTACTTCAGGAAGATCGCAGGTTTGAGGACAGTCTTAGCCACTTAGCAAGACCCTCAGCAACTTAGCAAGACCCTGTTTCAAAATAAGAAACAAACCAGGTGTGATGGCACACACCTGTAGTACTTAGGAGGCTAAGACAGGAGAATAACAGGTTCAAGGCCAGCCTCGGCAAATTAGCAAAGCCCTCAGCAACTTAGTGAGACCCTGTTTCAAATTCTTTTAAAAAATTAAGAGGACTGGGGATGTAGCTCAGAGGTAGAATGCCCCTGGATTCAATCCCCAGTACCAGAAGAAAAAAAAAAAAAGAAAGTAAGAAAAAGAAAAAACGTTATAAATAACAAAGAAAGAAAGAAATTTGGATCCTATAGTAGATGTGGTTTTAAGTCCTGCTACTCATCTGTCTCCTCCATATTTGGCAGCTCATCTGCCTGCAAACCTACTTTGGGTTTCCCAGTCGTCATAAAAAACCAGAATGAGCTGAGCGGCTGCAGCCACAGCTCTAATGCCTCTCCCCGCCCTCTTGTCCCCTCCTCAGAGACCGACTGTGTCCAGACTCTCAGATATGTCACTTACCCCTGCTCTCCCTGAATCCATCCCTCAGAGGCGAGCAAGCTAGGCCCCCGCGCCTGGCCTTCCTACTCACCAACAACTCCCCCATACGAACTTTCTAGAAACTCTCCAGAGAGACCGTTCTCCTTCCTTGTGCCCCCTTTGCTGGTGGCTCTCTAGCCCTGTGACCAGGATGGACACTGGACTGGAGTGCACAGGTCCAGCTGCATCCATTCTTTCTGATTAGGGCTGCCTGGGCTCTACCTAATATTGCTAAATATTTTTAATATGCCTCTACCGCAGGCTCACATTTATTGAGTGTTTTACCATGCATAGGTACTGCATTAGGTGCTTTAAATATTATCTCGTTGAATCCTCACAATACAATGAGGGTAGAAGCAAATATCATCCCCATTTTACAGATGAGGGAACTGAGGCTCAGGGAGGTTAAGTAACCTGCTGGGATCACAGATCTGCTGAGTGGTGGAGCTAGAGTTCAGGCAGATCTGTGCCACTGACTGCTGAGGCCTCACCACCACGCTGGCCCCAGTGCTCAGCTCTTTTCTGTCCTGGGCTTCTCATCCGCTCCCCGGCTTTCAACTATTCCATCCATCTGGGTCACTTCCAAATCCTTATCTCCAATCCCAGCCTCATCCTGTTCTCATTTTTTTCCCTTCAATTTTTAAAAATTGTGGTAAAACACACATAACATAAATTTGCCATCTTTTTTTCCCCCATAGTGTTGGGATCAAACACAGGGTCCTTTACATGCTAGGCAAGCGCTCTTCACTGCTTTTTAATATACAGTTCAATGGCGTTTCGTACATTCATATTGTGCAACCACCACCCCATCCGTGATGCACCTCCAAAACTCATCTTGCAAAACTGAAACTCTGCACCCCTCAACAACAGTTTTGTCTCCTTCCCCCAGACCTGGCAACCGCCATTCTACTTTCCATTATTTTGACTCTTCTAGGTACTTCATATGTGTGGAATGATACAGTATTTATCTTTCTTCATTAGCATCAAGCCCTCTAGGTTCATCTGTGTTGCAGTGTATATCAGAATTACCTTCTTTTTAAGGCTGAATAATAGTCAATGGTAGGTAAATACTCACTTGCTTATGCATTCATCCATTAATGGACACTTGGTTGCTACCTAGGTTTTATCTATTGAGAATAACGCTGCTAGAAACATGGGTATACAGATGTCTCTACAAAACCCTGCTTTAAATTCTTTCAGTTATATACCCACGAGTGGAACTGCTGCATCATAGGGTAATTCTATTTTTAAGTTTTTGAGAAATGACCATGCTGTTTTACATAAGGGCTGCCTCGTTTTACATTCCCACCAACTATACACAAGGGTTCCAAGTTTGCTTTGTGAGTGTGTGTGGTGGTGGGGGGGACTGGGGATTGAACCCAGGGGCATTCTATCTCTGAGCCACACCCCAGCCCTATTTTATTATTTTATTTTATTTATTATTTTATTTTATTTATTATTTTATTTTATTTATTATTTTATTTTATTTTATTTTATTTTATTTTATTTTATTTTATTTTATTTTATGGTACTGGGAATTGAACCCAGAGGCATTCTACCTCCAAGCTGCACCCCAAGACTGATTTTATTTCTTATTTGGAAATCGGGTCTCACTAGGTTGCTGAGAGTCTCACTAAATTGCTGAGGTTGTCCTCAAACGTGCAATCCTCCTGTCTCAGCCTCCCAAGTACTAGGATTACAAGCGTGAGCCACCACGCCCGGCTTATTTTTTATTTAGAAAGAGGGTCTCACTAAATTGTGAAGGGCCTTGCTAATTTGCTGAGGCTGTCTGTGAATCTGCAATCCCCCTGTCTCAGCCTCCCAAGTATTGGGATTATAAGAGTGCACCACCACGCCCAGCTGATAGTGTCTTTTGATGTACAAAAGTATTTAATTTTCATGACGTTCAATTCGCCTATTTTTTCCTATGTTACCTATGCCCTTCAGGGGTGTTTTTAGCCCAGATAATTTTTTATGTTAAAATAATATATCCTAGAGCTGGGCGTGGTGATGCACGCTTGTAATCCCAGTACTTGGGAGGCTGAGACAGGAGAATCGCAGGTTCGCGGCCAGCCTCAGCTACTTAGTGAGGCTCTCCGCAACTTAGTGAGATCCTGTTTCAAAAATAAAAAATCGGACTGGGGGTGTAGCTCAGAGGTAGAATACCCCTGGGTTCAATCCCCAGTACCGCAAAAAAAAAAATTAAATTAAATTAAATTAAAAATAAACAAAATAAAAAATAAAATAGGGCTGAGGGTGTAGCTCAGAGGTAAAATGCCCCTGGGCTCAATCCCCAGAACCACAAAAAAAAAAAGAAAGAAAATATGAAAAACTAGTTAAGTATGGTGGCATATGCCTATAATCCCAGTACTTGAGAAGATGAGACAGGAAGATTGCAGGCTTGGAGTCAGGCCCTGTTTCAAAATAAAAAGGTCTGGGGATGTAGCTCAAAGGTATAATGCCCATGGGTTCAATCTCTAGTACTACAAAAAAAAAAAAAAGGAAAGAAAATATGAAAGAGTAGTTGGTCATGATGGCACATACCTGTCATCCCAGTACTTGGGAGGTTGAGACAGGAGGATCACAGGTTTGAGGACAGCCTTGGCAATTTAGTGAGGCTCTCAGCAACCTAATGAGACCCTGTTTCCAAATAAGAAATAAAATCGGTCTTGGGGGGTGTAAATTGGAGGTAGAACACCTCTGGGTGCAATCCCCAGTACCACAAAAGTAAGTAAATAAAACAAAATAAAAAGGGCCAGGGGTTCAGCTCAGAGGTAAAACACCTGTGGGAAAAGAAAAAAATGAAAAAGCATAAAGAAAAACATCCTAATTACCTGTAGTTCCATTACCCAAGTATAAGATTTTTGGCATGCTTCCCTGTTGTTTAACCAGGTTCTCTCACATCCAGCACAGAAACTAAAGCTGAGCCCCCACCGACCCATCCTGATTCTGGTCGAACCTGTCCGCACACCTGACTTCCTCCTCCACTCCAGATTTCCTGCTTCTCGCATCAACCCGGCCTCCCTTCTCCTCTCTCTCCCTGGCTCCCTGGAGCCAGCGTTCATCCCCGCCCCATCTTGCCCAGCCGTCTTCTCCTTCTCCCCAGGACCCTCAAGCTCTCTGGTACTTACTTGCCCCCCACCCCGGTGCAGACCGTAACCTTAGGTTCCCAACAGGGCCCCCAGTATATCTGTTGCTGCTGCCACCGAGAAGTACCGCACCCCGGGATTGGTCCTCCTCAAGCCCGGCTCTGAGCATCAGCTCTGCAGACATACCGAGCTCTTACGATGTGCCAGGCTTGGTGCTGAGCGCGTGGTACATGCACTACCTCATTACATCTTCATATCAGTCTTTTGATGTGGGTACAATTATTTGCTCCTGTTTCATAGAGGAGGAAACTGAGGCTCTGTGAAGTCAAGTAATTTGGTTATAATAAAAATACTATGACCAGGTGTGGTGGCACATGCCTGTAATACCAGTCCTTGGGAGGCTGAGACAGGAGGTTTGAAGGTTCAAGGACAGCCTTGGTAATTAAGTGAGACCCTGTTTCAAAATAAAAAATAAAAAGGTCTAGGTGTGTAACTTGAAGGTAGAATGCCTCTGGGTCAATCCCCAATACCAAAACAAACAAACAAAACCCAAAGCCCCCCTCAAACAACAACAGCAACAACAAAATACTATAATTATTATTGGTTCATGATTATTATTATTATGTGTGTGTGTGTGGTACTGAGGATGGAACCCAGGCATTCTACCTCTGAGCCACACCCCAGCCCTATTTTTTTTGAAACAAGGTCTCACTAAATTGCAGAGGGGCTCACTACTTTGCTGAGGCTGTCCTTGAACCTGCAATCCTCCTGTCTCAGCCTCCCAAGTACTGGGATTACAAGTGCACTCATTTGTAAAGGAGTGTCAGTAATAATAGTCCCTGCAAAATTGGGTTGTTGTGAGGATTAAATGGCATAATACATATCAAGCACCAACAACCTGGTCAGTACAGCATTTGCTATGATGAAGGCCAACGGTGTTTGCTATGATGATGATGATGATGATAATTATGCATTTTCCTGTCTTTAACAGGTTCATTTTTCTGTTCTTCAGTGTGGCCCGAGGGCTTATGATCTGCCAGACCTTGTGCCAGTTGCTGAGATTCGGTGACAGACACTGTGCAGTCTCTTCTCTGGTGGCCCAGGCACCACCTGGACAGCCTGGTGAGGCCTGCAAGGATGTGAACATGGGGACTGTCGGACAAAGGTGGCAGGCAGGTAAAGGGGGAGTGGACACTCATTCCAGGAGGGCACAACTGCTGCAGGGTCCAGAGAGTGAAGACACAGCCTGCACAGGACTGTGGGCAGCTCAGTGTCAGGCGGGGTGGGGAGACTGTCAAGAGGCCGCAGGGGTCCGAAGGGGTCAAAGGCCCGCAGCACAAAGTGCAGTCTTGGGGCCAGGGGCATCAGAACACAGCCTTCACTCTGTTAGAAATGGAGAAATGAAGCCGGGTGTGGTGGCACACGCCTGGAATCCCAGTATTTGGAAGGCTGAGACAGGAGGATCTCAGGTCCAAGGCCAGCCCCAGCAACTTAGGGAGGCCCTCAGCAACTTAGCAAGACCCTGTTTCAAAATAAAAGAATAAAATAGGGCTGGGGGTGTAGCTCGGAGGTAAAATGCCTCTGGGTTCAATCCCCAGTACCACAAAAATAAAATAAAATAAAAAATAAAATGAGCTGGGGTTGTAGTTCAGAGGTGGAAGGACCCTGGATTCAATCCCCAGTACCAATAAAATAAAATTAAATTAGAGAAAAAAAATGGAGAAATGTGTATGGGAGGGTATAGCTCAGGGGTAGAGCGTGTGCTTAGTGTGCACAAGGTCCCAGGTTTAATCCCCAGCAGAAGGGTGCTCTGTCTCAGCCTGCGATCCTCCTGTCTCAGCCTCCCAAGTGTGTAATTACAGGCAGCTGGGAGAGTTAAATTAAAGCCGCAAATCCTGATCACTCGTACTTCATATCATTCATTAATTTTTCAGCAAAGGGTCAGTGAGCACCAGTTCTGTGCCCACCATCACAAGGACCATACGTCCTCCACCCCCAGAAGGACACTCGGGGGCCTCTTTCTAGTGTGGGTCAGCAAACATTACTCCACGGATTTGGTGCAATGGCTCCCGGGCCCGGTTGACAGCACTGTCTGTCTAGGGCCCCGTGGTTCTTCCCTTCTTCTGGAGTCTTTGAGGGTGGTAACTCCCTCCAGAGGCCTCCCTGGATCCTCCCACCTGGCACAGTGTCCTCCTGTGTGCTCCCAGAGCACCCTGGGCTTTCTTCTGTCATCGTGGCCTCTTGCCACCAGCTCATCTGCCTTCTGGCAAGAGGCCGTGAGCTTCCGGGGGACACATCAATGCTTGGTTTGTGTGCCTATCCCCAGTACCTGGCCTGGAACCCAGTGCCCTGCAAGACCCTTGATAAGTATTTATAGGGTGAATGAGCAAGTAAACAAGCTAATAAAAATTAAAACAACATATGTGAAGGCACTACACCAATGCCAGATAATACAGTTATTCATCTGTGTACGTGGTGTCATTCCACAGAGAGGGTGTTGCAAACAATACACATGCTTCTATTTTGAAAACAGCTTTATTGAGATTCACATACTATACATGTCACCCATTTAAGGTATCTAATTCAGCCAGGTGCAGTAGCGATGCCTGTAATCCCAGAGATTTGGGAGACCAAGTTAGGAGGATCACAAGTTCGAGGCCAGCCCGGGCAACTTAGTGAGACCATGTCTCAAAATAAAAAATAAAAAGGGCTGGGGATGTAACTCAGTGGTAGAGTTCAATCCCCAGTACCAGGGGGGAAAAAGTGTATGATCCAGTAGTTTGGGTTATTTTTGAAATTGTGCAATCCTTGCTAATATCTAATTCCAGAGCCTTTTCTTTTTCTTCCCTCTCCCCTGCCTCTGCTCCTAAGGGTGCTCTACTACCAAGGCACATCCCCAACCTCATTTCCTCCAGCCTCTCCCACCCGCACAGCTGTGGACAACCATGAATCTACTTTCTCTGTAGACATGCCTATGCTGGACTTCCACATAAGCGGACTCATACAGTGTAGTCTTATGAGTCCACGTTCTTTCACATGATGTTTGCACAGTTCGTCCGTGTTGTAGCATCTATCTGCATTTCACTGGCTTCTATTGCTGCCTGCTGTTTCGTTGTAGGGATACACCGCCACTCGTCAGTCCATTCATCAGGTCCTGTGGTAATGAGCTTTCACGACAGTGTATAGCGTTTAGATTCTGCAATGTATTCTCACCTTGCCTCATTTCACCTTGATGTTTACTGTTTGAGGAGGGTTGTGTATATCCCTGTTTTGCTGATGAGTAAACTGAGGCCTAGTGAGCTGTTGGGACTTGCCAGAGATCACAGGCTATAAATGGCAGAGTCAGAACTTGAAGCCCTTTTCTCTGCACCGTGCTGCCTCCCTCCCCATCCAATTTATGTGTCATGTCTCTTCTCCTAAACCCATTCTTGGCAGTGCCCATGTGCCCTGTGGCCACCTGGCCTTAGTTACACAGAGGTGTGGGTGTGTGCTCAGGGAGGGAGGGTGTCAATCCTTTAACAGATTTGGATTTATAAGCCAAAGGTCCACCCCCTTCCAGCCTCAGTGCAGATAGGCCATTCTGGGTTCTGGGCATGGGGGAAGGAGGTGTAAGGAAGAGGAGGCCCGTTCCAGGAGTCCTGGGCCTCACCATCTACCTTGCAGGAAAGGGGCCTCTCCCCCCTGCCCAGGCACCACCCAACCCTTCCCATCCCCACTTCCTTCTGGTTGACCCACCATGCCACACCCTTCCTCTCTAACCACAGAGAACTTCAAACACACCTCCTTTATGGCACTTGTCACACTGGGGCACAATCGTGTATGTCTGTGTCTATTCTCCCAAACCTGTGTGCTGAGGGCACAAGGGATCGAATCCTCCTTCTCTCCCAATAACCCACACTTCATAAGAACCCAGTCATGGCAGAACCAATGAATCTTCCTGTGTTTTAATATTAGTGCCTGCCATCTATTGCATGCTCACCAGGAACCATTTTATCCCAACAACACCCCTGTGGTGTGTGTCTGATCTTCTTTTTACAGAAGGAGAATCAGAGACTCAGAAAGACAAAGTTTACAAGCCCAGGGCCAGGCAGAGAGTAAGAGACAGAGATGGAATTCCCCCCAGATCTATCTGCATCCCGATACACCCTGCCCCACCCTCAGAGAGGTGTGTCCCCACTAAGCAGCAAGTGTCAATTGTTTTTGTGTGTGTGTGGTACTGGGGATGGAACCCAGGAACATTCTACCTCTGAGCTACACCTTCAGCCCTATTTTATTCTTTTTTTTTTTTTTTTTTTTGCGGTACCAGGGATTGAACGCAGAGGCGTTCTACCTCTGCGCTACGCCCCCGACCCTATTTTTTATACTTTATTTTGAAACCGGGTCTCACGAAGTTGCGGAGGGCCTCACTAAGTAGAGAGAGAGAGAGACAGAGACAGAGAGACAGGGAGAGAGAGAGAACGAGAGAGCTGAGGCTGGCCGCGAACCTGGATCCTCCGGTCTCTGCCTCCCAAAGTACTGGGATTACAGGCGTGCGCCACCACGCCCGGCTTATTTTATTCTTTTATTTATTTATTTATTTATTTTTGGTGGAACTGGGGATTGAACCCAGGGGCATTCTACCTCCAAGCTACACCCCCAGCCCTATTTTTTTATTCTTTATTTAGAAACAGAGTCTCAATAAGTTGCAGAGGGCCTCACTAAGTAGCTGATGCTGGCCGCGAACCTGCGATTTTCCTGTCTCAGCCTCCCAAGTACTGGGATTACAAGCGTGTGCCACCACGCCCAGCTAGCAAGTGTCAAATTTTATTTAATTTTTACTCTGCTCATAGGTGGATGACTTTGGGAGTGGATGACTTAAGAAAAAAATGGATAAGGAAGATTGAAGTTTCAGTAACTACTGTTCTGTGATCTCATTATCAGACCCCTTTGGATCTTTTTTTTTGCAGTACTGGGGATTGAACCCAGGGGCATTCTACCTCCGAGTTACACCCCCAGCCCTATTTTTCATTCTTTATTTTTAAACAGGGTCTCACTAAGTTGCAGAGGGTTTCACTAAGTAGCTGAGGCTGGCCATGAACCTGCGATCCTCCTGTCTCAGCCTCCCAAGTACCGGGATTACAAGTGTGCGCCACCACGCCCAGCCCCTTTGGATCATAAAGCAGGAACACAGGCTGAGGGTGGAGCTCAGTGGTAGTGCGCGCTTAGCATGCAGGAGGCCCTAGGTTCCATCCCCAGCACCAAAAATAAACATGGTGGAGATACTAGAAACTTCACACATCACTAGCAGGATTATAAAATAGTGTAGCTGCTTTGGAAAACAGTCAGCTCTTCCTCTACATGGTAAATGGAGTCATGATGAGCTGTCGTTGGCAGGCCCCCTCCAAACTCATGTGGGACCTTTAAGAGGTGACTCGGTCATGAGACCTCACCCTCAGGAGGGATTAAGGCCATTATCTCAAATAGATTAGTTACCTGTGAGTGGGTTGTTCTGAAAGGGCATCTTGGCTTCTTCAACTCTCTTTCTCCCGCCCCCTTACTCTCTGGCCATGCGATGCCATCCTCCACTTTATGTCACAGCAAGAAGGCCCTCACAAGGCGCAGGCATCATGATATAAAACTTCTAGCTTCAAGAACTATGAGAAATAATTTTTTCCTTATAAATCACCCAGTCTATGATATTCTGTCATAGCAGCAGAAAACAGGCTGACACCATAGGACCTAGAATTCTTTTTTTTTTTTTTTTTTTTGCGGTACCGGAGATTGAACGCAGGGGCGTTCAACCTCCGCGCTACACCCCCGGCCCTATTTTTTTATGCTTTATTTTTGAAACCGTGTCTCACGAAGTTGCGGAGGGCCTCACTAGGTAGAGAGAGAGAGACAGGGAGAGAGAGAGAGCTATAGATCGCGCGCGCGCGCACATGCACGCTAAGGTTGGCCGCGAACCCGGATCCTCCGGTCTCCGCCTCCCAAAGTACTGGGATTACAAGCGTGCGCCACCACGCCCGGCGGACCTAGAATTCTTAAGAGGTGGAAGCATATGTACACACAAAACCTGCACACAAGCCCAGCATGGTGGCACACGCTTGTAATCCCAGTACCTGGGAGGCTGAGACAGAAGGATCCTAGGTTCAAGGCCCACCTCAGCAACTTAGGGAAGACCTCAGCAATTTAGGGAGACCGTTTCAAAATAAAAAATAAAGTAGGGCTGGTGGTGAAGCTCAGAGGTAGAATGCCCTTGGATTCAATCCCCAGTACCAAAATATACAAAAAGGAAGAAAGATTAGTAGTTGCCAGGGGCTGGGGGAAGAGGGAATGTTAGTAGCTACTAAAGGATCTGAAGGATTTTTGTGGGGTTTTTTTTCTGTTTTGGTTTTTGGGCTGGGGACAGAGCCCAGAGACATTCTACCCCTGAGCTACACACCCAGTCCTTTTTATTTTTTATTTTGAAACAGGATCTCAGTTGTTGAGGCTGGCCTCAAAACAGATCCTCCTGTCTCAGACTCCCAAGTAGTGGGATTATAGGCATGAGCCACCACACCCTGCTGAGGTTTCTTTTGAATGATGAAAATGTTCTGGAATTAGGTCATGGTGACTGTTGCACAACCCTGTGGATATACCAGAAGCAACTGGATGCTACGTCTTTGTGTGTGTGTGTGTGTGTGTGTGTGTGTGTGTGTGTGTGCTGCACTGGGGATAGAACCCAGAGGTGCTCTACTTCTGAGCTATACTCCCAGCCCTTTTATTATTTATTTATTTATTTATTTATTTATTTATTTATTTTTGCGGTACTGGGGATTGAACCCAGGGGCGTTCTACCTCCGCGCTACACCCCCGGCCCTATTTTTTATACTTTATTTTGAAACCGGGTCTCACAAAGTTGCGGAGGGCCTCACTAAGGGGAGAGAGAGAGAGAGAGAGGGAGAGACAGGGAGAGAGAGAGCGAGAGAGCTGAGGCTGGCCCTCCCAGCCCTTTTAAAAATTATTTTATTTTGAGGCCGGGAGTGGTGGCGTACGCTTGGAATCCCAGTACTTTGGGAGGCAGAGAACAGAGGATACGGGTTCTCGGCCAGCCTCAGCTCTTTCTCTCTCTCTACCTAGTGAGGCCCTCCGCAACTTCGTGAGACCCAGTTTCAAAATAAAGTATAAAAAAATAGGGCCGAAGCCGGGCGTGGTGGCATACGCTTGTAATCCCAGTACTTTGGGAGGCCGAGACTGGAGGATCCCGGTTCGTGGCCAACCTCA
>PVJS01008766.1:0-52208 GCA_004027185.1 Glis glis
TGTGAGAGGGGTGTTGAAGTCTCCCAATATTATTGTATTGGGATTTATGTGTGATTTAAGGTCACGAAGAGTTTCTTTTATGAAAGTGGTTGCACCTATGTTTAGGGTATAAATGTTGACTATTGTTATACACTCTTGCTGGATTGTTCCTTTTACTAGTAAGAAATGACCTTCTTTGTCTCTTCTGATAAATTTAGGTTTGAAGTCTAATTTGTCTGATATCATAATTGCTACTCCTGCTTGTTTTAGAGTGCCGTTAGCACGGATTACCTTGCTCCATCCCTTCACCTTTAGTTTGTGCATATCATTACTTGTAAGGTGTGTTTCTTGCAGGCAGCATATAGATGGATTGTGATTTTTAATCCATTTTGCCGCCTTATGTGTTTTGATTGGGGAGTTGAGGCCATTTATGTTCAACATGATTATTGAGAGATGAGTTTTAATTCCTAACATTTTGAGTTTTAATTTCTGTTTGAGGTAGTGTTTGTTCTTTGCCTAGTTGTTCATTTGATGGAAATCACTGTTTCTCTGGTTCTGGCCTTTCCTTATTATTTCTTCCTTGTAATTAATCTCTTTGAGTATTTTCTCTAGTGCTGGTTTGGAAGACATAAAGTCTTTCAGCTTATATTTTTCAAGGAAGGTTTTTATTTCCCCATCAAATTTGATAGATATCTTTGCTAGGTAGATAAATCTTGGCTGGAAGTTGGATTATGTCGCTCCAGGCCCTCCTGGCTTTCATGACATGGTTTGAAAGGTCAGGAGTGATTCTTACTGGCTTGTCGCTGAATGTTACTTGGTCTTTTACTCTCGCTGCCTTTAAGATTCTCTCCTTGGCCTCTACATTAGTCAATTTGATTATTATATGGCGTGGTGAACCTCTTCTCTGATCTTGTCTATTAGGGGTTCTATATATTTCCTGTACCTGTGTGTTGACCTCTTTGTCTATGTTTGGAAAATTTTCTAATATTACTTTTCTGAATAGATTATTTATTCCTTGGTTTCACCTTCTGTTCCCTCTTCTATGCCTATTATTCTTAGGTTTGCTCTTTTAAGACTGGCTGAGATCTCTTCAATGTCCAATTCATGCTGTCAAATTGTTTTTTCTAATTTATATACTATGTGTTCATTTTTGGAAGGTCATCTTATAAGTGTGAGATTCTGTTTTCCATGTGGTCTAGTCTATTGTTGATGGTCTGTATCAATATCTTCATTTCAAGTATTGCATCCTTTATTTCCTTCAGAGCTTCTTTTTTGTTCTTGTTCAGGGTGTCAGATTCTTTGTTTATTTGATCCTTTATAACTTTCAGGCTCTCTCTGAATCCTTTTTAGAAATCCTGTTTTCTACTATTAAAGTTCTGAATTGTCCTTCTGGCAATCTTTGCACTTCTGTGTTGGCGGGTTCTATTGTTGTGGTGTTGTGGGAGCTCATTGTTTCTTTGTTATTCTTCCTTTTCATGATTTCAGGTTTTTTATGTTTATACCTTTGTTGCTTTTGGTATGCCTCTCACTCTGTAGGTTTCCTATGTCTAACCTCTCTCCCTTTATAGTTTCTTATTCTGGAGTTAGTTGCTACTAGGTGAGCCTTAAAGGTGAATAGCTGTTACTGAATGGTTATTCTGACTTGCTTGATATAATGTCCATTTGCAGGCCCAATTCTTGGTCTCCTTCAGTGATTGGTACCTTTGCCTGGGGTGCCTCTCACTACATGTGCAGGTGACTAGTGCCGCTATTGCCCCTCTCACTGCAAGCATGTGTCTCCGCGGTCTCCATTTGGCCTGTCCCTATGTCTCTCTCTGTCTACACCTATGGCAGGTGTCACCAGCAGCAGGCCCCGGGCTTATGTCTCTCTTTGCCTACATAAGCGGCAGATGTCGCTTAGACCCAATTCTGTGCAAACACGGAACTCCACGTTTTCCACAGAGAGGGCTGGTTTGGTCAAATTTTTCCCCAGGTACAACAGCTGTATGTCCTGTGGCGATCCCTAGGGACTCTATACGGGTGCTGCGACTCATGGGCTGCAAGACTGTCCCACCCAAATGTCACCAGGGACTGTCTGTTTAGCCATGAGTCTACTGCGTCCCACAGGGGACCCCACTCCCACCTCTGCCAGGGCAATCCACACAGTCTCAGACCCCGTGAGTCCCTGTGGCCCCGCTGGGTGGTCTCCCCCTGGGGTGGCTCATTGACTCACGGTCTTGTTGAGCACTGCTCTTAATCTCTGGGGGGAGGGTGGGCTCAGCTGCGGCTGCAGGTTCTGGTCTGGCCTCTGGGTACTGGGGACTCTGCCGAGCATGGATCGAACTGCTGTTTGCTTTTGTTGCTGATGCTCTGCAGTGCTGGTTTTAGAAAAGGTCCCTGGCTTCTTTGTTGGTGGCCTGCAGAAGCTGCAATGCTGGTAGACGCTGGCGCAGTCTGACTAAGATGGTGCCGCTGCCGCTTTCGCCGACGCTTCAGTTCGGTCTGTGTCAAGCATGGAGTGAGTCACTGCTTGCCTTCATTACTGTTATTCTGCAGCTGCTGGATTCACAACAGGTTACTGGTGTCTATGTTGGTTTTGTGTAGAAGCCACAATGCTGGTAGCCCTTGGCAAGGTCCTGCTAAGATGGGGGCAACGCCGTTTGGTGTCTTGAGTGTGGAGCAAGCCACTGCTTGCTTTCATCTCTGCTGATCTGCAGTTGAACTCACAACAGGTCTCTGGCTTCTCTGCTGGTGGCATGTGGAAGCCGCAATGCTGGTAGCGGGTGACACAGTCTGGCCAAGATGGCGCCGCCACCGTTCCTTAGGTAAGGCGCTTGGAGCTTTTTACTTTCCTCTGTTTTGTCTTCTGGCTTTGATTCTGTCACGTTTCAAATTTTTTGTTGTTTAGTTCAAGTTTTTGTTGCTTTTCTTCTCCTGTTGAGAAGTTGCTTTCACGGCAATTGAGACCCAAGTCTCAGAGAGATCATAACGTGGTCTCTCCCTTAGTCGCCATCTTTGGTAATGACTTTTCCAAACAACCTTTGTCTGAAGTTACCAGTAAGCTTCAGTGGAAAAGCTTAGCCATAAGTAATTCCATTGTTGGGCAACCATTTCTGTACACTAAATTTCTAGAAGCTGTATTTCTCCCTCACTGGGTTTATCCATGTTCTATTGATATATAAGCAGCAAAAAGCATTTAGCATTTACTATGAAGAAAAGTCTACAGGACAGCTGAGTATTTCTGGAGGTAAGGGCAATGCTTCATCGAGATACCCGGGGTTGGTCACCAGCTGAAGGGGGTGGGCTTGGGTCTGGCCAGTCCAAGGTGGGCTAGGATGGTCTCAGTCACAGGTCTGATGTTTGGATGATATACGGTTAGAAAGACAGAGGCAATGGGGCTACGTGTATTCATCCTCCAGCAAATTTGGCTTATTCCTGTAGAGATGAGAATTTAGAGACAGAAGTGGACGTGCCTGGTCTCTGGGGTCTAGCACACCAGTGCATTCTATTGGTCAAAGAGTCACACACCTTGGCTAGATTCAAGGGGAGGGGAAATGGATGCCATGTCTTAATGGTGGCCACATGAAAGGAGTCCCACTGTACCTCCTGAGGGCACAGGCCAGGGGAGATTGGAGCATCTCAGGCCATCTTTTCAAACTGCCATGGTATGCAGTCGATGCTTTGAAGGACTTCAAGATAGCTATCTTGAAAACTTCCCAGTTTATGCTGTTGCCAGCAATGTTCAGGGCCCCTCTCCTGACGTGCTCACTAACAGAGCATGTTACCAAACTTTGGACTTTTTGCCAACATGGTTTAGCTTTAACTTTGATTTCTTTTACTTTTATTAAAGTTGACTGTATTTCCTTTTCTGTGAATAGTTTCTTTAGATTCTTTATTTCAGTGACTGTATGTAGTCCAGTGTATGGACCAATGGGAGAAAAAAAAACTGAGGATGGTGTGATATGGAGGATAAGGACAGAGAGGAGATTGCGTTCAGATAATGGATACCTGTAATTGTCATTTAAAGAAATCTGGACTTCATTCTACAAAGCAAAAAAGAAATACTGAATTTTGAAGGCAGAGTATTGGTGCAATCAGAGCTAGGCTGTGTTCTAAGAAAATAACTGCCAGGGTATGAAGAGGGTGGATGATAAAAGGCACAGGAGAGTGATTGGGGCAATGACCCAGGTGAGGGCAAGCCTAGGAGCATGGGCTCAGTCAGAGGGACGGGCAGAGAGTGGCTCGCCGGGAAGAGAGAGAGCTTGCGTCTGTCCCTCTCATCACATCATACGTGCTTCTGAGGCATCCTCAGGCTGCTTAACGTGGGGTCTGAAGCTCAGGATCAAGGTCAGGGCTGGAAACAAAAATGTGCGGATCCTCTACATGATGGCAATGAAGTCACTGAGAGAGTTCAGTGACTCAAGAGCTGAGGCTGTTAGAAAAGGAGACAGTAAAAAGACAGAGAAATAGCAGTTACCACTACTAAGGGTCCTGGCAGCTACAATTCCATGATTCTCCAGTATCAGTAATAGACACATCAGTTTGTCCCACCCACGGTTTAAGCACACAAGGCTTTGTTGTGAAGTGAGCGTCTGTTTCCTCCTTGTCACAGTGGTCTAGCTGCCTCAGCCAGCTTCTGCCACACAGCTGGTATGTCAGCCCTGTGTCCCACTTGGAGTTTGTGTGAACAGGAAGCCGCTCAGGTTAGACTGTCCTGCAGCACTGAATGGTGGGGGAATGTGTCTTTCTATTTGCGGTGAAGTTTTGCTTAGAGGGAACTCTGACAAAATGGTCTACAAACTGAATTTGACATCAGTAACGGGTCCGAATTTTGTATCTACCCAGTGGGTTGGATACTTTGGTCTGATTTAGAATGCTGAGTCAACCATACTATTCTTCCTAACTCTGGAAAGATGAAATGCTCTGTGGCCTTTTTTTTTTTTAAATCAATAGCAATAGAGACTGAATTAAGAGAAAGGGCACGAGCTGCTCTCTGCAAATGAAAAATTTAGATGTACAAATATGTTTTGATTTGGCAAAATGGTCGAAGGTGGTAATGTGTTGATTCACCATGGAATGGCTGGGTTATTTTCCAAGTACCAGGAGGAAGCATCTTGATTAAATCAAACCTCCACTTTTAATCCATTTAAAACCTAATGCCTATTAAGGAGTTGAGGATGGAAGGGAGAGTGGAACAGTTCTAAAGTGTTCCTTTTTTTTATTAAGATTTTTATTTTTTAAATTGACTGAATTGCATAATTGTACCTGTCAATTTAAAAAAAATAAGAATTGTGCATAGCATGATGTTTTGAAATATATATGCAATGAGGAATGGCTAAATCTATATAATTAACACATGCATCACTTCACAAAGTTATTTTTGTGACAAGAACATTTAGAATCTACAGTCTTAACCTTTTTTCCAGAGTGCAATAAATTATTACTAACTGTAGTCAACATGTTATACAATAGAGCTCGGACCTTATTCCTCCTACTTATCTGAGATTTCTTGACCAACATCTCCCCCTACATGAAGTGTTTCTGAAGCATTTTAAAAATTTCCTTATATGTAGTCTCTAAGACAATTTAAGTGCAAGAATGGGCAGGTTTAGGAAAGGTGTGTTTTTACATAATTCTTAGGAAACCTAGAAGTAAGCTATTTGGCACCCTTCATTATGAATGGTTACCATTTGGACTTGGAAAGCAACTGGCTTGCAGAAAGGGTGTTTGCATTATGCTTGAAAGGCTCCACGTTATGCAGTGCAGGACCTTACAGGGTGAGTCAACTCTGAGAAGGCATGGGCTCTTAGGTCTAAGGAGATACAGGACAAAAATATGCAGCCAGGAGAGGTTATATGAAGTGAAAAACATATGGCACTACTCAAGACTATTTGCCAGCTTCCAGAATCCTAAGTCAGGGTCAGATCCACCTCATGAGTGGTTCTCAAAGTGCAGTCTCTAGACAAGGTGCAGGCACTTCACCTGTTGTCCCCATTCAACAGTCTCACTGCTATAGTCCCTAACAACGAAGCATACAACTTAGAGAAAGGAAGATTTATTTGCTCACAGTTTTTGGAGATTCTGGGTTCAACCCATGTGAGGCCAGGGTTTGCAGAGCTCAGGGCATGACAGGTGGTAGGAAGCAGGGTGAGGGAGAGAGCAAGGGCTCTACTCTCACACTGTTGAGGCTGGAAGCAAGAGAGCACAAACAGGCAAGGCGATTCAAAGACAAAACCACAGTCCCTAAGGCCACACCCCAAGGGACCCACCTTCTCCACTCACGCCCCACTGACCTAGGTTACCAACCAATAAATCCACTGTAGAAATGCAGGCTATGAGGCTCCATCCCAGTTTCTATTGAAGCAGAACTTTGGCAGAGGGACACAGCACTCTGTGTTTAATAAGACCCCCACAGGATTCTGATGCAAATAGAATCTGAAACCTCCTGTTGATCTAGATCACATCATCTTCTCTTGGAGCAGTTATATACTGGTGCCTTAATGTTATAGATTGCATATGTGTCTCAGGCTAGATCTATATTAACTGAACTGGGCATGAGTCTCTATAGACCAATCAGTTCCAACAAAACTAAATTTTTTTCTTCTGATCTTGTTCAACTGGTGATGCTTTCAAAAAGGGAAAAAAATTCTTCCTAGCTAATATATTTTCAGCCAAGAAATTGTAGCACCAAAGCTTCAAAATGCAAAACATGCTTGAGTTAGGTAGCATTTAAAAAATTTAGCCAGGCGTGGTGGCTCACGCTTGTAATCCCAGTACTTGGAAGGCTGAGACCGGAGGATCTGGGTTCGCAGCCAGCCTCAGCTACTTAGTGAGGCCCTCCGAACTTAGTGAGACCCTGTTTCAAAATAAAGAATTAAAAAATAGGGCTGGGGTGTAGCTCAGAGGTAGAATACCCCTGAGTTCAATCCCCAGTACTGCAAAAAATTTTTTTCCTTTTTTTTTTCCTTTAGGGAAGAATGGTAGATCGTATTCACTGTAATTGTGACTCACTCATGTAGAACACTGGATTCTTACTGAGCAAGATTGGAAGGATGTGGCTGGCTTAAATTCTCTGCTCAAGTTGAAAGTCCTTGTTCAGGTGTCTATGGAAGAGAGTGATTTGGCGACCATCTCCCTTCAAACCCATATCAATGCCCAATTCTGCTTATCATTCATTTTTCAGGAGCACAGTTGTTAAGTGTTTGTCTGTAAATATGTTGAATGGAATAAAATTTCAGTCTTTGCAACTTTGTATGCATGCTTATTATGGTATCATCTACTAATAACATCAGAGAATATACTGTGTAGATCCTTCAAAAACAAACAAACAAACAAACAAACAAACAAACACAAACAAACAACCAGCTTACCTTGCAGTGGTGGAACATCTGCAGATATGTATGAGTTTTTTACTTCACTGTTTTTTTCTGTGTGTACAGTTGATCCTTCTGGTCTAATACCAGCATTAAATATTTTCTTCTTTTAGGATGAGAAAATTTAGTAAATAATCCATTGTTCTTAAGCCAGACATCCTCAAGGTGCCTGCACCACTTTCTTATAACATGTTTCTGTGCTTGAAGTCTGTCTGGCTTATGGATTGTGGGAATTCAGTTATTGAACACACGCCTCCTTCACCTACATAGGGAGACTTGTCCCTTTGTTTAAGGCCAATGGGCTTCCCTCAGTGAATTTTGCTTGGGCAGAATCTGAAGGGATTTAGCCCTGGGAAGGCTACGGGTGGATGTAACATCAGCCTTAATCTCTGTCCTGTGGAGAGAAATGAAGGAATCAACATTTGTTCTCCTTTGTGCTGGAAAGACCCACACTTTCCCTGCAGAGGCGGCCCAAGACTGAGGGAAGGCTTTTGACCGTTCATCCCCAACATGGACAAAGACAATGAAGTAGCCACCTTTAGGCACAGAGATGAATGTGTTTTAGGTTATGTAGCTAAGTACTGTCATCTCCCCTTATCTGTGGTTTTATTTCCTGTGGTTTCAGCTACCCACAGCCAACTGTGGTCTGAAAACATTAAATGGAAAAATCCAGAAATAAATAATTCATAAGTTTCAATTACATTTTATTGCAGTATTTTGTTATAATTGTTCTATTTTATTACTTTTTGTTATTAATCTCTTGCTGTGCCTAATTTATGAACTAAACTTTATCATAAGTTATGCCTGTATAGGAAAAAACATAATGTAGTATAGGATTTGGTACTGTCTACGGTCTCAGGCATCCACTGGGTGCCTTGGAAAGTATCTCCCATGGATAAACGGGTTTACTCTATTGTTTGAGTGTAATATTTAATGGGGGATAGATGAGTGTGTAAAAACTTCAGTCTTTGTCTCTTGGCGACCTGAAAAGTCTACCTCATTTATTAAAATCATTCAATATGATCTGCCTGGAAATGGGAGTAAAAGCCATAAGAACTAAACAGAGCCTAGAAACAAGTGATTAAATTGTTTCCCTTAACATTTGGACAAATACAACAGCTGATTCAATTTTTCCCGTTAACATTTAGGGAAATGGAGGAGAAAGACTTAGCCCAGAATTGCCTAGCTTTTGCTAATTAGTGCTAGATTCCAGATTAGAATGCAAATATGTTGAGTCTTAGTATGTATAGCCTTCTTTCCTTTACTTGTCTGACATTATGTTTTAGACTTCTCAGGCCCCAGAGTACCTTGAAGTTGTGGGACATCTGCGGATATCTGCATTTGAGTTTTGAACTCCACTATCTTTTGTGCAGTTGATCATTCTTGTCTTGCACACTGACCCCAACACCATTAACACTCAGCAACATCACTCACATTCAAGCAAACCCGACCAGACCTGTGGAACTCCAGCATTAGGGTTTATTTCAGATTCCTACACAGGTCATTCATTTGTTGCCATTTGTAAGGTCTGAATTAGATGCGGAACTAGAGGAAGATTCTGGTTGTTGACAATATGTCAACAGTAGATGCAACAAGATGCCCACAGCTGTTGTGGAGAGAAGTAGGGACGTACTGATGATCAACATGTTCTGAGGTCGGTAGCTGCCCTCTGGCTCAGCGGGCACAAGCTGGATGGCTAGAGTAACTTTTCCAAACAAAAGCAATGCAAGGGCCATTAACCTCCTGCCTGGAAAACCTCAGGCTTTTTCAGGAACCACAAGTTGGAACAGGCTTCAGATAATTTCAATTTAACAAACGCGAAGTATTCAGTACATGCCCAGCACTGTGTGAGCCCTGTGGGGGACAGAAGTGAATGTGGCAATGTCTCTAGTCTCAATGCCTCCAGTTTACAGTAATGGGACTAAAACGGTGACGCATATTATTATAGTATAAAAGGAAGAATAAGATCATTTTTATTAAAGGCTTTTTTAAAGTACCAAAATATTGTAGTGCAAAGGCTATTAATTTCAGAATCATATAGACAGACACGAGTTCAATTTCTGGATTTGCCAATTATGATTAGTAGGAGCATTTTATCTCCTTTTAGCATCCTTTAAAAACTGAACTGCCATAGGCTTATTGTACAGAAAAAGTAGAATTTTATATGTAAGTGTCTGTTGACTGCTTGACACATCTCAGACATTGAGGGGCAGGACACATGAGACCCACTGGAGATTGGGTTGAGTCGGAAAGAGACTTCGATATTTTCTACTTGAAAGATGGATGGAGAATGACAGAAGTACAGGAGATAGTCCATACATGCTTCAAGGAAGGTACAAAGCATGGCACTGCTGGGGCACTAGATATGGCAGGTGAGAATATTTTTGAAGAGTCTTAAAGGCAGACAGGAAGCTAGACCTTAAAATTATTAGACAAAGGGAGTCTGTGGAGGAGAGGTAAAAATAAAAAAAAAACCCAAACAGACATTTCATATGTGGAAGACGATGGATTGGCACCACTCCACGGATTCCATCCATGGCTCAGGTCAACTTCCATTTAGTGGGTCTTGTGATGGAAAAGTTTAGACATGTTCAGTTCCTGCTTGGGGTGCCTGCAGGGTGGAGCAGAGAAAGACCCACTGTGTTCACTTCTAGGCATCCCCGGTCCTCTGTCGGAAGTGCCCTCTTGCTGTGGACAGAGATGATTCTAGACTGTGTCATCTCCAGGATGGCGATCTATCTGATCAGAGGACTGAATATTTCTGGCATAGAAGAGATGGAACAGTGAGGGTTACCTTCCTCCGAGCATAGCCGTAAGGCTTGTCATTCTTCCTGTCTACCATAGGCAGGCAAGTGTCATGACTGGGAGAGGTCACAATGATGATGGATGGATGGAGAGAGAATGATGTCTGTTTGGAACATGTGAGTCACATGATTTTAGACTTGAAGAACACTTGCTTGTTTATAGCAGTACAGATATCCAGAGAAGGGATGTGTGTCCACAGGCTGGGAGCTGGAGTGCCTCTCCCCTGATTTCTTTTCCAAATTTCTTATTACCATATGGCCTTTCTCTAGTAGAAATTCAACACACATGCACATATTAATATCTTTTGTGCATTTGATAACTCCATATTCATTTAATGGAACCCAGGTAAAATGTTTCTTCCTTTGAGATCATTTCAATGACTTTTCCAGATGCATCCAAATCACTAGGTCCTAGGTGTCCTCTTAGGGCTTGGAATTTATCTTGGTAGTAATACTTCCTGCTTGCTTTTCTTCCTCACTAGTCTAGTTTGTTATTTCCCTTGGATCCAGCTTGGAACAAATGCTTATTAAACAGATGTTCGGCAAATGCAGAATGAATGTGTGAGTAAGTGAATGAATGGATACAAGGCATATCATCATGAAAGTCTTTCCCTGGACTCATAGATTAATCCTAGTAACGTCTACCAGAATGGTTTTCCTCAGTAGCATGTGAGATGTATTAGTCTAAGCTCTACATCATAGGGTTGAATTTCAAAGTTGAATACCTTGTGATATTTATGGCACTGAGGAAACTGTGACATTTTTATTGTTCAAAGGTAATGTTCTATGCAGATTGAAGGGACTTTTTGACTTTGTAATATGTAATGCAGAAAAAAAAATCTACCTGAACAGAGGTGGATTTGAATAGGAACTTGGAATTAGTGAGATTTTTAGGAAATTACTTTATGGCAGAGTGACTCTCTTTACTATGAAATTATGCCACCTTTCCCTTTGGGGCCATAAAACACAAACCAGCAGCACAGGTCATGCAAATTTAGTTTGGAATACTAAGCTTAGTCAAGTTAGTTGCGGTTTTATGAAATCACATCAATGTAAAAGCAGAAAGGAAACTGGCCTGAACTAATTATCATGCTTTGGCTTTATGAGAAGATCATTGTTTCACAGTGTAAAGTTTCTGCAATTGAAAGGCACTTTGTAATCAAAATCAAAAGAAATGCAACACCCCAGGCAGAACAGTAAATTTTGATGTAATTGTCTCTGAGTCCACCAATGGGGATTTACCCAAGTGTAAAAGGAGCCTGTTCATCTGACTGTCACCTCGGTTGATTTATCCTCATTGGTATCACCACATGCGATTGGATTTTAACTTAAATTAGGATTCCAGGTTGTTAAAATGACTTTTAAAAGATACACTTTCATGTAGCATGGCATGAAAAGTTATTGTACATTCAAAAGAGCAAAAACTATAGACTTTGGGTATATAATGAGCAAACACGTGGTGGAAGAATGATTCCTTTCATAATTTATTGCACAGTGACAATCAACTGATGTGTGGATTCTTCTCCCAAAAGGAAAGGCATCCACAGTTCAACCCAATGTTTTCATCTCGGGGCCGATGTGGGAAAGCAGTGTCTCTCACTCATCAGCCAATGCAATAGAAGGCATTAGAAAAACGCCAAATTTTGCAAACCAGATAATGACATGCGAGGCATGACAGGCTGGTGTGACTACCTCAAGGTCACAGAGAACTATCACTCAGTTAGCAACGTGTCAAATGTTCTGCAGACTTTTAAGAGAAACTAACATCTATGAATATACAATTCACTCATAGAGCTCGGAGTAACAGGCTAAATAACATCCCCCAAAGATATCCGGGTGTTGATTTCTAGGACCTGTGTGTTATTGTATATGGACAAAGGGTTTTTGCTGATGTTAATAAAGATCTTAAGGTGGGGGGTAATCTGGGAATAACTGAGAAGGTCCTGAATGTAATCAGAAGAGGGACACAGGGAGAGTTTAGGACAGATGAGGGGACAGCAATGGAAGCAGAGAATGGAGTGGAGTGGCCATGCACCAAGGAATTCAGTGCCTGCAGCTCCACAGGCCGCAAATCTCAAGCAGCAGATTCTCCTCTAGAGCCTCCGGAGAGCACAGTCCTGCTGGTAACTTGATTTTGGCTCAGTGAGCTGCTTGTTGGACTTCTGAGCTCTAGAACTGTAAAAGAATAAATTTGTATTGTCTTAAGTCACTAGGTGTGTATAATTTGTTATAGCAGCAACAGGAAACTCATTCAACTGGGTACAAACATACCAAGAAGCACCAATAAATAGACTTTGACCCAAACCCTGGCACCTTTTTGGATAAATTCTTGATTTCACAAACCTTCAAATGTCTGTTCTTAGCTTTGGCTGCCCAGCATCCCCATGCCTGCCTCTGTGGAGTCTGCCAATACCTTTAGGACCTCACATCCTCATTGCTTTCTTCAGAACACTCAGTCAGGGGAGTCTGGTGAGATTAAAAACCAGAGAGACTTAGAGCTTGTTTTTCAGAGACTTTTATCTTAACAAAGGAGGCATTTGTGAGCCTTATGAGGCTTGGTGAACATTTTATACTGATCCTCTGGATTCTTCTCAACGCACTGTACATGTATGGGGCCAGATGCTGATTTAAAGAAAGGTCTAGCTCCCACTGAGTTCACGGTCTCATAAAGAGACAGACAGGTGAAGAAATGCACACCCAAGTGTTGCGAGGTAACCCACAGAGACACAACAGACTCCAAAAATCCAATTTTGAGGTCTTTATTTTACCAACCTGCCAGGGCTACACACCTAAAGAGTACAGCCCCTAGCCTCTATTGACAGCCGCTTATATAGAAAGAAAACCACAATTCCACAGAGTCAAAAGTTCAAGTTCACATAATTTTATAATGATGGAAAACAACTCACTTGAGATTAAACAATATATGTTTACCTTACATTTAACATTGCTTGGATTTTCTACATCTGCATAAGCAAAGCGGCGGGGATACAGAAGCAGAGGTTAAGGGTTGTGACCTGGGCCAGTAAAGCGTGGTTGGAGGGAGTAGATCCCTGGGGGTGTGTCCTTGGAGATTATATGTGGTTCCTCCTCCCCCTGCTCTCTCTCTTTCTTCCAGCCTCCATGATGTGAGGAGCACAGCCCATGTGCCTTCCCTCTCTCTGTCTCCTGCCACCATGCCCTTAGATCCGCGGTCCCCAGCCTAACATGGACTAAGCCTGAAACTGTAAGAAAATAAATCTTCTTTCCTCTAAGTTACATAGTCAATCTTTTAGATTATAGCTGCGAGAATGCAGACTGGGACAGAAGGGGTGGCTGTTGGAGGATTGGATACCAGATTTAGGTTTCGAAAGATGGGAAAAAGAAACTTCCATTCTGTGTTTCAATGGACTGAAAATAAATCTTGCTAAATACCTTTTCTCCTCCTGCCCTTGGCATGGTGAGCTCCTTCTCCTTCTGCAGGTCTGGATGGGAGTCTTCTCTGCAAGTTATCAGATCATTTACCGGCAGGAGCACCTACCACCCCTGTGACCACCCAGCCTCAGTTCCCCTCCAAGCCCATATCGCCACGGAAATTGATCAGTTAGGATGTAGGGGCTGGTTCTTGAGCTGACCTCTCACTAGACCACAAGCACCTAAGGGGAAGAATCACATTTCTTCTGGAGGTATCACCTGGGCCTAGAAGAGCTCTCAACAAGAAGCAGGTGTTACATGGATATTTGTTGAAGAGCTGAATGCATGTAGTTTTACTACAGGATTAAAGAAAAAATTGAATTTTGCTTCTACCTCTTCTATTAATATGGAGATAACATCAGATAATTAATTAGTTACAAGTGACCACTGTTTCATGCAGTTTCTGATAAAATACTCTAAAATATACCTTTCATAACTTGACCCAGGGTACCAGTGAGTCTCTCTAGCCGTAGTTTAAAGTTGTAGTTTTTTTCTTGAATAGTAAAGCATTTTAAAAAGTTCCTTCGTTTCATAGCAGAGCAAACAGGCTTCCGTATTTATTTTCTACCCCTTCTAGCCTAAATTTCCCCCATCGACAGTCAAGGCTCTTTAAAATTCGAGTGCTCCATCCATCTGAACTTAATTTTCATTCTTCCTTTGATACACAACTGACCCGTGGACAGGTGCGATTCAGCACTCACAGGCCGGATGCACACCTGTCCATGTTCATGGGTGTCCCAGCGCACTTTGCCCTCACTAACTTTTCCCAAAGTCCTTCTCGGTTCAGCTTCTGTCTCCCGTCCACTCTGGCTGCTGGAGTCTCAGTGACCTGGCTCTGCTCCGGAGGTTTTATGCTTCATGACTCAGAGCGGGTCCACCTGTGTGGGCGCCAGTCCAATCTGATCAGTCGTGACTTCCTTACCTGCACATCAGCCAGAGCATCGCGGCAGGTGAAAGAGAGGATCCTGCACATCCCTGGCTCACCAGTAATGCCAGTGACCGCTGTCCTCTGCTCTGCGCTCGCTGCCCAGGGCTAGGCACAACTCAGGGCTTAACAGATGGAATCTGATCAGCTGAGTCCTCGTGGGGAGACCAAGGTGCAGCTTGTGGAGGAAATTGAGTATAATCCAGAGAATGTGTCGCCGTTGACATGAGAGAAAAATGCTTTATTTTTTCTTTTTCACTTCTAGTCTAGGATATGGAAGTCATTTCATTATTTTATTATTTATTTATTTTATTTTTTTGCAGTACTGGGGATTGAACCCAGGAGCATTCTACCTCCGAGTTACAGCCCAGCCCTATTTTTTTTAATTCTTTATTTTTGAAACAGGGTCTTGCTAAGTTGCGGAGAGCCTCACTAAGTAGCTGAGGCTGGCCACGAACCCCGATCCTCCGGTCTCTGCCTCCCAAGTACTGGGATTACAAGTGTGCGCCACCACGCCTGACTTCATTTCATTATTTTAGTCTTGGAGAAAGATTTCTGGAAAACATATGAACTACTAATTGTGCATTTATATGGAAAGTAGTTTGATGACACTTTATCCTAAGTAAGTGTGGCACTTCCCAAATTCTCTTAGAAGAAGGGCAAACTAACCATATTCATTCTACACTAACCAAGTCCCTGCCTGAGGACAGCAGGAAATCAAGGCCCTGAGCATGGAGAACCAGGAGGGTGAACTGACCCAGGCTGTCTCCACGACTTTACCTGCTAAGACTCGAGCTTTGGAAAGTCCTTTCCCCTCTTCATGTGAGTGTGCACACAGGCACAGAGAGACACAGACACAGACACACACAGACACACATGAATACACACATACACACATATGCAAACATACACAGAGACACACGCGGATGCACATACATACAGACACACATGGAAACAGGTATACAATCTCAGACACACATGGGTATACACAGACATATATACAGGCATACAGAGATGCACAGATGTGCTTGGATACACACAAATACACAGATACATGCTTAAATATACACAGATTCACAGACATATACACACAGACACCTGCAGATGCACACATACATAGACACATACATAGACATACATTCATAGATAGACAGACACAGACACATAGACACACGGACACACACTGACATAGATACATACACACACATATATATACACATTCACACAGACACAGACACACAGAAAGACATACACAGATACACAGATACATATACACACAGACATACACATACACAAAGACATGGATACACATACACAGACACAGAAACATGAATACACGTAGATACATCGGCCTGCAGGTACAAACAGACACATGGCTACACAGAGATGCACAGATACATATATACACACACACACACATACACACATGGATATGCACAGAACAGACTCACAGACACATGCAAATACACAGATACACACAGACACACATATACAGACACATACATATACATAGACACACATGGGTATACACAGATGCACACATGTACACTGGCACACAGACACACAGACTGACCCCCCCCACACACACACACTTTCCAGTACCTGCCTCTCTAGTGCAGGGACACATCCTGGCCATCAGGTGGCACCGTGTGAACCGTGCTGGAAATGGCCACGGTGCTGCCAGTGACTGTCACCGCGTCACTTTCTGGATGACCTTTAATGAAAACAGAACTGCCAAAGTAGCTTGACAGCAAATTTTATAAGTAACAGAAAATCCATTTTAAGACTCGCCACAGAACTGCGTCGATTAGTTTCTCTTATCTGAAGCAGTCACCGTAAAAACAGTGAAAGAAAAGAATAAAAAATTGGTCACTTTATTAGACGCCTGTGATTTGATGGGAAAGGGCATTTTGAAATGGCTTCGATGTCTTGCTATACATAAGAGTTTCAGCAAGGGGAGGGTCATTTCTCTAATACGAAGCTTCTTTCAAATGCAGGTGGAGATGGCACCCGATGCCTCAAGTCAGAGGCTGTGTGTAAGAAATCGGACAGATTCCTCCAGCGCACCGTATCTGGGTTCACCTCTGCTTCTGTGCAGCTGGAACAATTACATCATTCTCTTCTGTGTAGCCAGCATACTCAATAAGCCTTACATATGCATTTTCATGTCAACAGGTCCTTCGACAAAGACAATCTGCACATTTCAAAAATGAAATGAAATTTGGCAAACTGACCTGCAGCATGACATAGTGCATGCCTGTGGACAGTGCTCCGTCTATACTGCAGGTGCTTGGTGAGGGCAGTGTACTTCAAAGAATCACATCTCTGCAGAAGAAGTGGCTTTGCCATTCGTTAGTTTTCATGATATATTTCATAGTGGAGAGGGACACAGTCAAGAGAGGGTTTCTTTAAGTAGGATTTGGCTTCTGTAAGTAGGAAAGAGTTATTGAGATGATACTGGGAAGGCTGGAGGTCAAGGTTCTGAGATGGACTGACACCAAGGGCAGCCGGGTGTGGGGCTGCAGCTCCTAGAGCTTTGTCGGAGCGTTGTGGTGGGGTGTGCTGCTGCCTTGGGTGGTGGGCATGGCTGCTAGTATTGGAGCCCTGGAAGTCGCATCCCCTGGCATCACCAAGATCAGTCATTGTCCTGGTCAACCAGCCTCTCTTCCCAAAGCAACACTCCATGGGAGAGTGACCGGCTAAGGGAAGGATGTGCTTTTGCCCTCCAGCCAGAGAGCAGTCTCTGGACTCAGTTGCAGCTGAGGGGTTGGTGAGACTCACCAGGAAGGTTGCCAAAGCTAAGGGATGGTCAGCTACAAAGCCACAGATATCCCCTGAAGATTGAGGGGATCAGATGTGAAGCCAAGAACCATTTCCTGGCAGGCTCAGAGGGACTGAATTTGAGGTGTATGCGGTGTACCAGTGGGAGACAGCTCAGACGTTTTCCCAAGTGTCTATGCTTAGGGACAGATCCAAACTCTGCGGCTGCTCCACACTAGGCTGCTCCTCTCTCCTGCACAGCTGTGTTCTCTGGTCCACTCCTGCCCACCTGTTCCTTCCTCGAGCTCAGATGCTAACATCACCGTGCACACGCATTCCTTGCAGGATTCCTGGAACATCTGGCGCCCTCCCTCCTCTTTCACTAACTCCAGGATTCTGCCTGTCCATGAGCGCTTCCTTAGAACCACCTGCATACTCTCCAGCTCAATAAATCAGAAGCTCTGGGGGTGGCCTTGGGCTCCAGACCTTCACAAAGCTCTCCAGGGTATTTATTTATCGAGCTGGGAGCCCTGGTAGAAGCACCTTGGTGGCTGCGCTGGAGTATGACGTAGCTCAGAACACCTCAGCTCTCCTCACTATCTGAGCATGGCATGCTCATTGCCACCAAGGAGCCTGGGCAGAAGCCATTACTCTGGCCAAAGTGCCCACCCCTCCTCTTTCCTGAGCCTCACCCATCCTTGGGTTCTTTGCAAGTACAGCCTCCTTTTGAATCCTCCTCCAGCTGTTCCAGCTGTGCTGGTCTCTTCTGGGAACTTACCTCATACTTCATTTCACTGTTTAATCCTGTGCATTCACTTATATCCTCGCCACCCACCCTGTATGCATTGGACTTTGCTTAAATGTGTGTGTGTGTGTGTGTGTGTGTGTGTGTGTGTGTGTCCAGAGATGCATCACAAAGCTCTTTTCTTCAGAAAGCCTCGTGTTCTTATTTATGGTTCATACCTCAGCAACTGGACTATAAGATTTCTGATGTCCAGGACTGTGGTTTATAACTTTTTTGGTGGGCTTCTCAGTGCCTAACGCACTCAACTGCTGAGCTTACTGCATACATAATGAAGTCTCTCTTACCATTGATGGTTATGATCTGTCTTGCAATTGATGACTGACTTATCAATAAGGGAATACTTTTCACTAGGTGTTTAAAGGAACATGACACTGGACACAACTTTTCTGATTCTTAGTTAATCAGGGCACAGGTGGTGAAAAACCAAGGTGGTGGTATGGACAGGTACCAGAGGAGAGTCAAGGAGCTCTTTATTGGTGTCCATAAAAATCATAGCCGCAGTTTCACGAGCCCTTTCCTGTGCGTGGCGTCGTGTTATGTTCTTATGCACGCTACCAATGTGACTCTCATGGAAATCCCACGAGGTGGGTGTTATCCTGCCCACTTTACACACGGAGAGGAAAAGGCTCTCGGCGAGAGTCGATGATTACATATCTGGAGCAGAGCTGAGCTTCAACTCCAAGGTGCATACGCTGCTTTTTCATGTTAGCTTTGTGTGTGTGTGTGTGTGTGTGTGTGTGTGTGATTTGAATCCATTTCAAGGGACATATTCAAGCTCTGCAGATAGGCCAGTGGCAGGTGCATTGCTGTTGCTCCCTCCTGCACAGCTGTGGAAGTAAGAGAGATCCGAGATTCTACTGTGATGTTGGAGACCTTGTGTTAGAAATGATGAAGATCGCTCATAGGTCGCATGAGGATAAAATTGAGGAAGGCTGGGCAAGATTGTAGATAGAACCAACCAAAGAATTTTCCAGAAGCCGGCCTCTGCTCTGAGAAGGATGTCACTGACCTGAAGGAGAGTGGTTTTTGGACGAGTTCCTGTTGTTTGTTGTTACCCCTCATTCCTTTTGTGAGAAACGCGGAACAGACACCTGGTCTCTTATTGATGTGTGTGACTTTCACTGTGACGCTTATCAACTGACTCACCCGTGGAGAGGACAAATTGGATTCACGACCAGACCTCGCCGAGGCTGCGTCTCCAGGCAGCCAGTGCAAAGCTGTCTGGAAACGAAGGTGTTTTCCAGTTCGCTCTGCCCTTGTGTTTCCAGAGAGGGAAGAGTGTGATGTGAACCCAGGGAGGTTGGCCACCAGCTGGCTCTTCTCCCTGCACCGCTGCTGGGGAAACGCAGCGGGTGATGACTCATCTCTCTGCTCCTGTCCAGATAATAACTCTCACTTCTTAATAACTTCCCTCTGGCCATCGATATCTCAAATACAATAAAGTTTTGTTAGCTGGCAGATGATGTTTTTGTTAGATGTGAAGCCATTTCACCAAATCAGTGTAGTGATGGTGCAGGGTTGTGTCTGTGACCCACGTGCAGAGCTGGGCTAGGAAATGCACACAGATAGTGGGAGAGCAAGGGGGCTGATGATGGCTCAGGGCCACAGGATTCCTCATTCTCTTGTTTTTAACTTGTCTTGGTGCTGGGAGGCAGGTGCCTTTTGGACTGCACTGTGCAGACTCTGTATAGAAGGCTGAAAGGGAGGCGACATGATATGAGACTCACTGCCCTTATAGGCCTGTAGAGGGAAGAACTTTGGCCTTGCGTCCAGAGCTCTGGATTCCTGTCTGGGTTCTGAAACCATCTACCTGTGTCAACATAAACAAGTCTCTGAACTTCTCAGGGTCTCAGTTTTTCCTCTGCAAAAGCAGTTACAAAAACAGCCAAGTGTCTTTCCCTCTGTGAAGTCCGCTGCTTTTGTCCCTTGACAGCAACAAATCTAATAGTTAAAGGAGACGAAACCAGTGAGCTTGAGAATAAACCAGAGGTCCAAATGGCAGAGAAGAGTTCAGTGGGTGGTGGTCATCATGACTAGGTATTTCAGAGAAGAGTTTGTCCTCCGCTGTACTCTGAAGTAGCTCAAGCTGACACCGTGGAGAGAAAGACATCCAGTCCAGAGGTAACCTCAGAGCAAGGACCCGAGGGAGCCCGTGGCATGTCCCTCAGAATGAGAAAGTCTTTGTGCTTTTAATGGAGAGTTTGCTTCACTTTTCTCGTTCACTCTATCAGTTCTTCAGAAGACCCTGAAATGGCTAAGAAAGCATCAATAGTTATCAAGTTATACAGAGATACTAAAAACATGGAGAAATGATGTGTTAGTCAGCTTTGTGTTGTTGTGACCAAAACGCCTGGCAAGAACAATTTAGAGGAGGAAAAGTTTATTTAGGTGTATGGTTTCAGAGGTCTCACGGTATGTGGTTGGCTGACTTCATGGCTCTGGGCCTTGGGTGACAGAACATCATGGAAAAGGGCATGGAGGAGGAAGCCTGCTTGGCATCTAAAAAGGAGAGAGAGAAAAAGGAAGAGAGAGAGAGAGAGAGAGAAAGAGGGAGAGAGAGAGAGAGAGAGAGAGAGAGCAAATATAGTCCCCAGTGGCCCACCTCCTCCAGCCACACCCAACCTGGAACCTGGCTACATTGGGGACCAGGCTTCCAGCACCTGAGCCCTTTGGGAAACAGTCCAGCCCCAAACCGTAAGAGTGAATTTCACTTCTGTTTATTGGTATGCTTACGGTAGATGATATTCACCATATCCACCTGCATGTAGATACCAAACTCTTCTAAGGGCAGATAGTGATTCCACTAAGTTTACACAATGACTATACAAAGTCCTCCTCCCCTAGTTATAAGTTAAATGAGCAGAAGAACAGAGGAGCTGCGAGCTTCATCTTAATGTAGAAGTGAACTGTGCTGCGCAGCTGCCGTGGGCCGGGTTGCGTCCTTCTGAAAATCATTTGTAAAAACCTAACCCCCAATACCTTACACTGTGGCTGCATGTGGACACAGGGCCATTAAAGGGGTAATTAAGATTAAATGATGTCATAAACATGGAACCCTAATCCAATCTGACTGGTTGTCCTTAAAAGATGAGAAAGAGACACCAGGAGTCCATGTGCGCAGAGGAAAGACCATGTGAGGATGCAGAGAGAACAGGCCCTTCTGCAACCTGAGGAAAGAGTGCCCAGAGAAACCAACCCTGCCTGCCCATTGTCCTGATTTCCAGCCTCTAGCACTGTGAGATGATGCGTCTCTGGGTAAGCTGCCCGGTCTGAGGTATTTGGTTATGGGGGTCCTAGCAAACGAATTCAATACCAGTAGAAGAAAAACGATCAGTAGGAACAGAAAAACTAACAGAATGGATGTCTTCTGAAATGGCTGTGGGAACTTTGGAAACATATTCTACCATGCTAAACGTACTTTTGTAAAAAGATTATGGACCAGTTGGACATAAAATGAAATAAAAATGATCGGAGCTCTCCCTCCATTTGTACCTTATGCATTCTCTAGTGGGAAGTTCAGACATGAAAAGCCACAGGGACAACCCTAGATGACATTAACTGGAGCAAAGATTCCCAGTATCAGGCAGCACGGACTCTCTACACAGCACTGTGTCCTTGCCTGCAAAGCCCGCTTAGCAGCAGAGATGGTGGAACAATCCAGAAAATAAACTTTTCTAGGGTTATACATGTCAATCAATAACTCGTTTGAGTCCTCTGCTCTGGAGAAACCATGCTGATTTGTTATCCTGCCCTGGAACTGAATGGCCTGGGGAAGTGTGGAGATCGTGGGAGATGCTGGCCAAAGGTTTTTTTTTTTCTTCTGTAATCCAGACTTGAAGCTAGTTTTATCCGTCGTGTGTCAAAAGTGACCATAACTGTGCCTTTTGTCTTATTTATGGGAAGCTGCAGGCCAGAGCATGCATTTAACTCTTTTTCCTCTGCACTGAGCCTTTGGGTCAGCTGATGGTCAGAGGATGGTCGATCGCTAAGATTACCAGCTGCTGCGGGCAATTCCTGATGAAGGGCCTTCCCGCCAACAGCGTGCAGTGCTGGCACCTGAGCTTCTTAAGGCATTTAAGAGAAAAATAAACAAAAACTTGTGAGTGCTACCCAAGCAAAGACATCTTACCAAGGAGTTGATTCAAATCCACATAGAACCATGGTGCACAGAGGCAGGACAGTGTCATTATTGCCATGTCACAGAAGTGGTAACAGGGAGCGTGGGGAGGGGGCAGGAGGCAGGCAGGCAGGAGCTGGGTGAAGGGAACACAGTGGACATGAGCGTGGTCCTAACAAAGAGCAGTGCTCTGGCCTTGCTGGTTGCAAAGCAACCATAGACTCTGCAGAAACAGAGCCACCTGGTCTACCACCGTCTCCTCAGAGGAGCCTCAGACATGACCGGGTCAAGTCGGGTGGGATGCCAGGCAGGGGCCTGGGTTCCTCTGAGCCAGCATCTGGTTTAGTTTTTAAACCTCTCCAGTAAGCTCTAGTGAACAACGTGGGCTTGAATCTCCACTCTGCCATTTGCTAGTGTTGTGCAAATAGCTGAGAGAGAGAGAGAGAGAGAGAGAGAGAGAGAGATTGAGACCTCTAGGGGTCTTTAAACTGAGGTGTGCTGTCCTGCTGAAAGTAGACAGATGGGAATTAGACTGAGGATCTGGAACTGGTCCAGTGTGAGGATCTGGCTCTTCCCTTCCATTGGGGCAGCGAAGCCAAGTGGCAGGGCTGATGCTTCACCTCTTGGTTCTACTCCTGTTCTGATCACTGCTCTGCAAAGAGTCTTACCAACCTTGTATGTGGGTCCCATCCATGGTGACATGCTTATCAAGAACTCACCTCCCGTCAGGCATGGTACATTATGTCGTATCTCTCAGCAAAACCTGGACATTAGGTGACACTACCTTCATTTATAGAGAAGTGGACATCCAGCCTTAGAGAACTTGCAACTTTTTTCAGACCCCAAACATATTAATGGCAGAGGCCAGACATTGTTTATTTATACCAATGCCTAACATTGGTATAAAACCCAAGAGAAAAGCTGACTTGAAACCCAAACCTTCAAATTAAGCAGATGTGGGGAAAGTTCTTAATAAATCCCAAATCTTCCCATGTCTATGTAAAAAGTTTTTAAAGACAACCAAAATATTGTCAAATTCTTTCATACACATGCACATGCATGCAGGCACGAGCTTGCGTGCACACACACATACACACACACACACACACACACACACACACACACGGAGCTTAAAACACTGAAAGAGCTTAAGCATTAAATCATGTTTCTCTTTATATTTTTCCCACCTAACATAATAATAAAAACGTTTTTAAAATGTTGAACAAAAAGTCAATCCAGGCTTGGGGTAAACAAGGCTTCGAGATGAATAAAATGAAGGCAATTTTAACATAGTGAAGCAGCAGCTTCTTTATCGTCATTTAAAGCCAACTAGCAAGTATGGAGAACACATGTCAAACACGGGGAACTTCTTCATAAACACAAAGCTCTTTAATCCAGGAGCCCAAGGCCCACTGACCAATTGTGCTCACTGAAGCCCCACGTGGCAGTCACCTAATTGCAGCCTGCAGCAGAGCTCTGAAATGAATTGCGATGGGTGTGGAAAACATCTCAATTACATAATAATAGCTTACATCGGGGGAGCACTGTTATGGGCAGCATTGCTGTGGACATTCAGAGCATCCCTCGCAGAGCTAGGGCGGCTCTTACCCTCCCACTGTATAGAACAGAGCCGAGATGGAGAGGGGTGAGACAACTCGCTGAAGGTCATGTGGGAATCCCTTCTCCTGACGTGATGACCTCCTTCTTCTCATCCTTCTCCCCTGAAATCCATGAGGTGATAAATGCAATATGGAAAGACTTATAGAAACTCTGAAATGATACTTCTTTAGTTCAACTGTGGAGGGCACGTCTATTCCAATAAATGTGCCCTTCCACTGGAACTCTCTTCTCCTGACATTGTGACACACACACACCACACACACACACACACACACACACACACACACACACACACTCCACTCAGGCATGTTAACTTACAATTAAAATGAGCTTGGATGGTAGCTGTTTAATAACGCTCATTGCCATGGGCCAGTGGTTTATATCAGGAAGTGATTTTATTTTACTAATGTGTATAGAACCCCTAACAATACAGCTGGGACTTTAACTGAAATTTAAAAAATAATTGAAGGGGAGTTAAGGACTTGATAAAGAGGAGAAGATAAGCAACTCACAGAGGATGATTTGAGGAAAATGAGAGGCAAAGGCTGAAAAGGAGGGTTGCTATAGCAACTTCCACACTCATCTTTTCCCCATAGTGACAGTCAAGGTCAGAGTGGTCCCTGGATCCCAGTCAGGACCATTGGGATTGAAGAAGTCAGGTGTGGTATGGAAATTCTCTCCCAATGCGCTGTCTGGGTTTTGAAGATCTCTCCAAGCTAAACTTTCCTGTTTTTAATCTTCTTTACCTCTTGGGACTCTTTGCAATCTCCCTTCATTCCTGTGTTGCCTATCACTCCACCCCATCTTTTCAAGGAATCTTATTCTTTTGCTCTTAAATTGAATCGAGTTTTTCATTATACCTTGACTCAGGAATTCTGCAAGTAATAGATGCATTTTTAAATGATGACAATAAAACCTAAACCCAAAGAGCTGTAGATTTATTCAGAGGTACCCGGGAGACAAGTTCAGAAGTGAGAAGCCATAATGCTCTATCCATACTGAAGTAGCGTCCTGTTGAAGAGCAGAGGGAATTCAAGGGACTCTTCAGGGCTCTTGAGACATGAGGGGAAGAGATTACATCTCACTTCAAGTCTAGATTATTAAGAGTTTTATTTATCACCAGCAAGAGCTTTATTTATGATCAGCAAGAACTTGACTTAGAGGAACAACACCTTATGTAATTGAAATTGCTGGGGAAACTTAGGGAGGAACAATATAATTACCAGGCTCAGTAATTAGCTCTGTTGGCATAAAGGGGGTTTGGATCACAAAGGGAAGGGCTGGAGGGTGAATCAGGAGCCCCAATTTCCTGTTCTGGCCTCACCCCGAAATCTCTAGCCACCTTGCGGGAGTGCCATCATTTCTTCTTCCTCCCCTATTTTTCTTGCCTTTTTGTCTTACACAGTATAGTTCTTGAAATGCAAGATCTTTGAGGTAAAGGACTCTTATTTATCCCTACAAAGGACCAAGCAACCTACTCTCTCGTTGGCATTTTTTTTTTTGGTCTGTAAAAGCATAATTTGGGGGGAGGGTGGGTGGGAATGGAGAGCTAACTTTTACAACGTCACCATATCCCTTTGTGTATCTATCCTCCTGGATTTCTGATGTTGCCCTTTGTAGTTTTCTATGTATGTGATTCCTTAGTTATCATTTATGTACTTCTTCCTCCAAGCTACTGAGACGGTCCCAACTCCTACCAGCTCTGGTGGCACGTGGTATAAATTTACTAACAAAACACCTGTGCTAGTCACCCTTGGTCTTGCTGTGACCAGAATACCTGACAAGAACAACTTAGAAGTGGAAAGGTTTATTTTGTCTCTTGGTTTCAGAGTGCCCAGTGCATGGTCAGCTGGCTTCATTGCTCTGGGCCTAAGGTGAGACAGAACATCATGGAAGAAGGGCATGGTAGAGGAGAGCTGCTCCGCTCATGGCAGCCAGGAAACAGAGGGAGAGAGAGAGAAATTCAGAATATAAACCATAACTATGACTTAACATGTTTGCCATATAGTGTGGTTTGAAAGAAAGCAGATGGAGATTTAGCCTGAGCTAGCCCATTTCCCAAATAAATTAAGATTTATAAGGGTGAGAATATTAGAAGTGACAGAAGGCTGGGACATTGGACTGAACAGTGTAACTACTGTCATCTCACCTGTGTGCAGAGACAGTGGGTACCTGACCTCCTGTAGTTTCTGCAGCATCATGGTGCATCCACCTCCAATTATGTCCAGATATCTTATGACATCTAGATTCCCATAGGTTGCCAAAGAGCAATTCCTCTAGAAGAAGTTAAGCAGGCCAGGAAGACTTAATTAGAGATTATTGCTTCAATTCCTGACCCCAGACACTGAGATCATCAGTGTTTGTTGTCTTAAGCCATTAGGTTTGCAGATAATTTGTTATGCAGCAATGTATGAATAATACAATTCCTAGGGTTCACTTTTTAAATAAAAATATGGACCCTTGGAATAGGCATGGAGCCTAGGAGCATACCTGGTTCCAGGTGTCTTAGAAGAGGGCTTCCTGTAAGAGAATCCGCTACTTAAACTATGTTCCAAAGAGAAACAGTGAAGATTCACTGGGAGGGTGCTCTTAATGATATCACTAGTGGACACTGTTGATGGAAACGATTAGCTCACTGTCTCCCTCCTTCAGGTTCCCCTCCACAATCAGTTCATCTGGGCCCATTGCTTTGCATGAGGTAGCACATCACGGTGGAAACACATGGTGGATAAAGCTGCTCACTGAATGACCGGGAAGCGAGAAGAGGAAGAGACCAGAGTCCCCCGATCCCTTCTGAGGGCACAAAAGTTCCCACCACCTCCCAATACAACCTTACTGGGGACTAAGTCTTTAATACATGGTCCTTTGGGATCATCCCAGATCCAAACTGTAGCAGTACATTTGCTCAACTTTCTGACTCATATAAGTATGGGATTTTGACTCCTGCTCTAGTTATTGTGATCTGTCTGGGTTTTATATATGGTTTTAAAAGATAGGTAAAACATGTTTGTAGAGTTAAGTATATAAGGAACAGCTGTGTGTACCTCTGGAGTAAATCATACCAATGATTTTCCCTTCAAAACCACTATGGTATAAGATTGGTAGTGATACCTTCATATACGGACACATCATGATTTAAATTGTTTCCCCCCTTAATTCTCCTTTTCCCCTTACTTTTCTCCATCTCTCTCCCCCAACCCCCTCCTACTATTCTACTTGTATCTCTCCTCTGAAGTCCCTTTTGTTTCCTATTTTCTCTCTAGAGAAACATATGACCCTTGACTTTCTGAGACTGGCTAATCTCGCTTAGCATGACATTCTCTAGTTCCATTCATTTTCCTTCAGGTGAAATAATTCTGTTCTTTATGGCTGAGTAAAATTCCACTGTGTGAATATCACACATTTTCTTCAAGCATTCAAACTCACAAGCATGTGTGGGGAGGGAGGAGGAAGGGGAGGATGGGATGTGAGGGAAACACACCAAGTGATATGTGCATGTACGCTTGTATCACTTTAAATCTCACTGTGATGCAGAATTACGATGCGCCAGAAAAAGTATAAAAGCATTATGAATTATATTAAAGATGGCTGCTCAATCATTACTCTTCCAGATACAAGAAGCATGATGTGTGATAATGAGTAAGTTGGATACCACCTCATGAACATATATTTTGCCATTTGCTAGGAGGATCATTTTGAGGGTTAATTGGCACTTTTCCCTTTTAAAACTCTTTTCTAATTTCTCTAAAGAACACAGTTGACTGGGTGCCTCCACTTCAGGGATGGGGTGAAGCTTGTTTTCACTCTCTGCGGTGTCCAGTTGGTTTTATCCCCTGTTTGATTCCATATGTTCTTTTTTTTTTTTTGCGGTACCGGGGATTGAACCCAGGGGCTTTCTACCTCCGCGCTATACCCCCAGCCCTATTTTTTATACTTTATTTTGAAACCGGGTCTCAGAAAGTTGCGGAGAGCCTCACTAGGTAGAGAGAGAGAGAGAGCTGAGGCTGGCCACGAACCCGGATCCTCCAGTTTCCACTTCCCAAAGTACTGGGATTACAAGCGTGTGCCACCACGCCCGGCTTCCTCCATATGTTCTTGAGTGACTACTAGTTTTACCTCAGTGTCTTCTAATCACAGGAAACATAACAAACTAATCATATGTAGTGCTGCTAAGGCAATCCTCACTTTCAGATCATACCAAAAGTCTTTGCTAACTGGTCCTCTGTGCTCACTGCCATGAGATCTTTGAACAGTCCCTATCTCTTCCTGTTTCTGGGGTGATAAGAAAATCCCCACAACATTTTAGAGGAGGCCAATCATGAGCCCTGTCCTCTTCTCTCATGGAGATTAATTCTTGGCACAAATTGGTCTTGATGAAAGAGGAGCATCCTCATCAAGGTTGGCACTGATGTCCCTAAAGCCAGTGGGGTTGGGGTGGTCCTGCTGGGACAGAGGAGGGGGAAGGCCGATGTCCAGGGCAGGACTTTTGTCTGTGTGACCAACAGAACGGGGTATCACAGAGGGAAACAGAAAGGGCTGAAGAGGAAATGTGTGCACCTCAGCTCAGGAAATTGTGATCTGCCCACTTCATTCACTCTATCACTGAGCTCCCGGCATGGAGCCCGGGAAAGACTTGATGGCCAACAATTGCTAAATATTTAAAATTAAATAAATGCAAAACTATGCCAATCGGTGGTATACATTATTTCAGGATCCATACATATTAAAAGTATTAAATCATAAGTGGCAATAATGAAACAAATTTAGGGGAGTGTTTATTTCTGGGGAATGCAAAATGGGGGAAGATTCCAAGAGGGTTGTGCAGAAAGTCTCAATTTTATCTGCAATGCTTTATTTTTGAGTGTGAAGCAAATTCATGAAAATGTTAAATGATGTGAATGCTATGACTCCATAGATATTTGTTAAACCATATTTTATATTATACAGGTATTTTCTAATACTTTATAGTATAATCATATATAGAGTAAATATAATAGATTTTAAAAATTAGAATGAATGAATGACCCTGGGTCGGCTAAATCAGGCTGAGCGCAGGAAAGATGCATGTGCAGCCCAGGCTCTGGCTGGAGAGAGAGAATTAGAGTTAGAGAGAGAGAGTACAGGGGTTGAGCATCCCAAGCAGATGAGAACTCGGAGGCAGCAGCGAAGCTCGTACAGAAATGCATTCCGATTTAAAAAAGGAAAGCAGGCATTTCCAGTAGAGCGCATCATCGGTCGGTTCTCCTCTATGGCTGATGAAAGTCCTCGATCGTTTGATTTTAAAACATCACTTAGTTTTTGATGCGTTGCCTGATCACCCTCCGAGGTATAAACTCGAAATTGTAAATATAGATTCAACCCTTGATTTTTACCTAGTTTTCAGGCAGGAAGAATAATGAACACTTGTGGGGCGTAACTGTGATTGCCTGGACTTGAAGTGCCTGTTTATTTTTCAGGCCCCATCATTTCATCAGGCGGCTCTGGCTTTCCTTACTAATGTCTGCTCTTCTGCAGAAAGTCGGAAGGAACTGTGCATCTTAGCGGAGCATGGTGCATTTGCTTTTCTCTCTCATTGAAAGCTTTCACTGTTCATATTTGAAAATCAGCTTGGACGGACACTGTAATTTGCTAAATCAATATAATTAGAGAAAAAACATTGATGTTCTGAAAAGACAATGCAAAGAACTATTGGACGTGATTAAAATGCTTAATAAGCCACGCATCTTCAAAGATGAGGACTTGGACCATCCTGGAACCTGGACTTTTGTAATGGAAATTTTACTTGAAAGCATAATCCTTTTAAGTAGAAGAGCGGTTACCAGGGGCTGAAGAGGGTAGGTGGGGGAAGGGCTAATCAAGGGGTACTAAGTTTCAGTTAGACAGGAAGAGTCAGTGCTGGTGTTCTACCGCACAGTAGGGTGACTGTAGATAAGGATAATGTGCTGTATATTTCAATGAAACTAGAAGGAAGTTTTTCACCATAAAAATGATAATTTTTTGAGAACATAGATATGTTTACCCTGATTTAAACACTATACAATGTAGACAGATATTGAAACATCACATAGTACCCTACAATTATGTACCAAAAAAAAAAAAAAGCAAAAACACAGTTCTTCCAAACACCTACATCTGACTTCACTGCAGAGCAGTAGATGAGGAGCTGTGGGTCAGGAGCTATGCTCCCTCGACAGCATGGTTCACGCTGAGCTCCATGCCACCCAAACATCATACACAGACCTGCTTTCTTCACACTCCTAAGGCTTCCTCCATGGCTAAGGTAGGGTGTAAAACTGTCCAATTCTACTGAGTGCCAGTTACTGCGTTTAGCAGCTGGATTCTCCTGTGAGCTCTTCTAAGTCTTTGTGATATTAACTGCTTCATCCCTAGACAGGAACCTGGACCATGGATGAAGAAGCAATTGTGTTTATGGAAAGACGTTGGTTTTTTGCAATTCAAGTGCAAATTCTGCGTTTGAGCTTGAGCTTGGAATGTCCTTTATCATATGGTCAACTAGGCTCACCCTCAGAGCCCCTGAGGGAGTCTGGCTGGGGTTAGAGAGTGGACCTGAGGGGTCTGTGGCCATCCTTGTTCATGGAGGCTTCCATCAGCAGCCAGGGGCAGAAATTGAGAAGGCTGTGGGTATCTTCATGCAAAGAGAGGGCATGGTGAAGCAAAGATTGGCAATGCGTGCTCCTTAAGACCTTTGTAAACTGCAGTTTCAGAATTGAGCCAGAACTCCCCCCCTAATGATTTCTTTATTGGTGCATTATAATTATGCATAATAGTGGGATTCAGTGTTACATATTTGTATACACATATAACATAATTTGGTCAATTTCATTCCCCAGTATCTCCCTTACCTCCCTCCCTCTCCCTGACTCCCTTCCCCTACTCTGTTGGTCTCTTTCTATTTTCAAGGAATCCTCCCTCCCTCCCTCCTCACCTTTTTTTTTTCTCTAGCATCAATATGTGAGAGAAAACATAGTCCACCGAGTTTCAGGTCTGAATTATTTCTCTTAGCACCACGTTCTCCAGTTCCAAACACTTCCTGCAAGTGACATGATTTCATTCTTCTTTATGGTGGAGGAGAAATGACAGCTAAAGAGGTGGAAAGAATCGGTTCTGAGGGTCGAGCTCACTGGTAGAGTCCTTGCCTAGCATGTGCAATGTCTTGAGTTTAATACCCAGTACTGCAACATAAGTAAACAAATAAATAGATAAGTATTATCAAAATATATTCCAAGAAAGAATCCGAGAAGAGCAGGCTTTGAGATGGGCAGCAGGGGAGCCACCAGGTGGGGCGGAGCTGGCGGCCATGCCTGAGGCTCCATCTCTTGGGTCCTTGTCTTATGGTAAGTGAGCGCAAGTCCTGCCCAGGTTGTTGCTGGCTTCCCTGCTCCCGCACAGCAGGACATGGGAAGAAGGTGACCTTCTGTGAGCCAGAGCCTGGAGTTGCCAGCCCTGATCTTGGGCCCTGAACCCTGGAGGTAAGTCCACTCTGTGGTGTAATGTGATGGCAGTCTGAGCTAAGGTCCTGGGGAGGGTAGACAGAGTGGCCTGAATAAAGTCTCCTCCATGGATAACTGTGCAGGACAGTGCCTAGCACCTGGCAAGTGCTTAATAGATCCTGATTGAGTGAACAATAAATGAGTGTGAAAGAATGTGCATGACCCCATGCAGTCTTCCCACATCACAAAGGTTTGTGTGTCCATCCCTTACATTGGGTTTAGCAGCTTTGATGGGAGCTGCGACTTGCTGTCTAGGTCCCTGCAGGGAAGGACTCCTGTCCCTGGTGCTGGAGACAGTAGTGCATGGTGTCCTTCTCTCATCCTGCAGGAGTCAGGGCACCTGCAGAGAGCCACCTCCTTCCAGGCCTCCCCCTCTTGGAGTGGCCATGAGCTTTGGCTGGTAGAGGCAGGAGTACGCAGCCCAGGTTCCTCTGATACCCCCAAATCCTTATAACAGATGTGCCCCATTGCGCTTCGTCTATTTTGAACTGTTTACTTTTGTGTTTTGTTTGGTTTTGGTTTTGTTACTGGGGATTGAACCTAGGGGCATTCGACCTCCTAACTACACACCAGACCTTTTTAATTTTGATTTTGAAATAGGGTCTTACTAAGTTGCTGAGGGTCTCTCTGGAACCTGTGAATCTGCAATCCTCTTGTCTCAGCCTCCCAAGTGCTGAGATTATAACCATGCGCTGAATTGTTTACTTTTATTTCTAAACAAGCAGATGCCCCCTCTTCTTATCCCTCCACGAGTCTGGTTCATCAGAGATTTCACAAATTCTTTCCCGTCTATGTGATCAGGAGTAGCTACCTCTCCTTTGAAACTTTACAAGTGTGAAGTGTTTGGTTTTTGGAAGGTGTTACCTGTCTTCAACACTCACCCAATCTCTTCTTAAAGAGGCTGTCCTATTTTTCTCTGACCTTTCATTTTTGGACAAACTGCATCTTAGACACCATACGACAGATTGATTTTCTTATGAGAATGCGGTACCCTTCCCTCGATTAGGGCTGTTTGATCTTTGACAAGTGAAAAAGATGTGACACAAAGCGTGTCATTTCTCATAACTTGAAGAGACTCAAATTAATATGTATGAGACAGGAAAAAGATAAAAAGGGTATTTTCTAATTAATTGAAAATCATGCTTATGTTTTCAATAGTATTTCTCAAACTATCAAGATTGGTGGTCTGTAAACTCATAAAAATAATCTTCACCATTTCTAAAGTAAAAACAGTATTTTAAGCAGCAGTGATCCTTCTTATACTGGTCATGCCTTACTGAAAGGGCTGATCAGGGTTGCAGTCTTGCTGAAGTATCTGTATTTGCTCTCAGGCAGATAGTCGAAGATTCCATGAGTACTCAGTCTCCTTTTTTTGCTTTTATTTTACAGAATATAAAATCCTCACAATTACAGGTTGTCAGGAATGGCGGCAACTATTTGTTGGCTCTGTGAAGTCGCTGTGGTATTTTCTCAAACGTGGCCCTGGCAATTATAACACATTTTCCTAGTCAAGAAAACTAAACATCAAGACATGAAATCGATGCGCATACATTGAACACAAAAGCTCGGTGACCATTTCAACTTTGGAGGTTTCTGGGAATGGATTCCTGATGCACATTCGGCTAACCTGAGCCTCAGAAGTCTTTTTCTTTGGGTTCCATGAGAGTGTTTCAATGTTTCTTCAAAAGACAGTCCGTGTTGGGTCCTCATGTTCGCTCGGGTGAGAGAAGGCAGCAGACCAGCAACGGCCCTTTGCGATCGCCTCGGCCACGCTGGCCTCCATTCTGGATCAAACATTCTGGATCCTTCTTACTGTCTTTCTTTTTTTTTTTAACCAAATTGGTGCATTGCAATTCTACATCATAATGAGGTTCAGAGTGACAGAAACATACATGCACACACATGGGTTTCCTCCAGGTGCCACACCCTCCCCCTCCCAGTATGTGTTATTGAAATTGCTATTGATAACTTCATATATGAACATTGCATTATTTGAACTGTTCCCTTCATTAAGTATCCCCCACCCTTTTTTTTCCTTTGCTGTACTGAGGATTGAACTCAGGGGCATTCTATCTCCACCCCTAGCTCTACTATTTTTATTCTTTATTTTGAAACAGCGTCTCACTGAGTTTCGAAAGGCCTCACTAAGTAGCTGAGGCTGGCTGGGAACCTGCCTCCTGTCTCAGCCTCCCAAGTACTGGGATTACAAGTGTGCACCACCACGCCCTGCAAGTCTCCCCTTTCACCTCCCACCTCCCTCCCCAAGTCCCTTTCTACCATTCTACTGGTATCTCTCCTCATTTATCTGACTTGTTTTCCAATTTCTTTCTAGCTTTCAAATATGAGCGAAAACATATAATCCTTCACTTTCTGAGACTGGCTAATCTCCCTTAGCATAATATTCTCTAGTTCCATCCATTTTCTTGCAAATGGCATAAGTTTGTTTTTCTTTATGGCTGAGTAAAATTCCACTGTGTGTGTCTATACCATAGTTTTCTAATCCATTCATCTGTTGACAGACACTGAGGCTGGTGGGATTGGGGATATTGTTGCTGGGATTGCAATTAATACAGCCACTGTGATGATCAGTGTGGGGGTTCCTCAAAAGAGTGGGAATGTTGGTGCACGCTTGTAATCCCAGTACTTGGGAGGCTAAGGCAGGAGGATCGCAGGTTCCAGGTCAGCCTCAGTAACTTAGTGAGGCCCTGTTTCAAAATAAAAATATAAAAGGGCTGGGAGTGTAGCTCAGTGGTAGAGTACCCCCAGGTTCAATCTCCAGTGCCACATACACACACACACACACACACACACACACACGACTGGGAATGGATCTACCATATGATCCAGCTATACCACTCTTGGAGATCTTTCCAAAGGAATTGAAGTCCGACTATTGTAGGGCTGCATGCACAACCATGCTTATAGCAGCACAATTCACAATAGTCAACGCTCTAGCTCTCTGCATGACTGGCCCTTCCTTATCTTTAGGTCTCTCCTCAACTCTCACCTCCCCAGTGGGGCCCCTATCGACAGGCTTTTTCTAAAGCGGGTTGACTCAGCTGCTCTCATTGTTAATCATTTCCTTGACTGTCTTCATGACACCGCAATCTGAGATGACCCCGTATGCTTGCTGGTTAATTGTGTTTCCCCACTAGAAAGGGAGATCCATGGTACTAGGAATTGAACCCAAGGACATTCTACCCCCGAGCTATACCCCCAGCACTTTTTATTTTGAAACGAGGTCTCGCTAAGTTGCTGAGGCTGGCCTCAAACCTGAGGTGCTGCTGTCTCTACCTCCCAAGTACTGGGATTGCAGGTGGGCTCCACCATACCTGGCTTGCACACACATATTGCTTCTAAACCGAAAGAGCAAACAAAGGTACATGCAGAGCAGGTTCCAGGAGCACAGCTCCTTCATTCATCCCATAATGGGAGGAAGTCGTTTTGCCAAAGTAGTCTATACAGTGAGGTTTAGGGGCTCGGTCCTTAATGTTAGAGGGAACTCAGATATGTTACTCCCTAGCTGTGTGATTCTAGGCAAGTTACTTGAGTATTCTGTGTCTCACAATCTGTGGAATGAAAAGAAATAAAGGATTGACCTCAATGGGCAAAAAAAAAAAAAAAAAAAAAGAAAGAAAGAAAGAAAGAAAGGGAGATCCACTGCCTGGGGGTGGGTTGTTTATGCAGATCTATTTCTGATGCCTGGGACAGAGCAGGTGCTCAATAAATCGGATTTGGATTCCAGAATGGCTTCCACACGATACCTTTTTAGTCCCGTGAGTGTGTTTAGATTTTGTTCTCTTCTCAGCCTCTCTTAGACAGAAAACTAATTTTGAATGGAGAATATTATTTGTTACTTCTTCCTAGGAAAATAAATCATCTGGTTTATCAGAGAGTTTGCTATACTTATTTTGAAAATGATGTAAGAGTTTTGAGGATTTCATTCCACGCTTTAGAAAAACTTCACAACTATAGTCCACAGGGAACTGGGGGGCAAACGGGTTGTCAGTGCCTGAAAGTTCAATTTTCAGGTCACTGCTACTGGGTGTTTGTTATTATTCTTTCTTTTTCAGTGGTTTGGAAGAAATCGCACTTTTGGATAAAGTGGTCTCCCAACACATAACGATTTCAAATTGGCTGAGGAGGTTGTGCCCAGCCCATGGGAGCCACCCAAGGAGGAAGCTTGGGAGGAGGAGAAAAGGAGTCCCATCCCGCAGAGCATCCCGTGCAGAGCAAGGCTGCGAGTGTCTTTTCTCAGGCACTTCTATTTGATGTGTGGGAAAGGCATCCTCACTACAATTTAATGGCGATTTAAAATTTCACGCTAAATTTTCTGGAAGTATTCAAAAAATATATTACTGACCTTTAGAGCATTTTTTTAAAATGGCAAAACCATATCATTTTATTTTCTTTTTACCTTTTCACCTTGGGAAAGAAGCGTCTTCACTTTTCATTTGAAACGGAATGGTTTCGGTTGTTTCCTTAAGCCTGGGGAACAAAGGAAGGCATCCTTGAGGGTTCAAGATGTATTCTTTTTTTTTTTTTGCGGTACTGGGGATTGAACCCAGGGGCATTCTACCTCCGAGCTACACCCCCAGCCCTATTTTTTATTCTTTATTTTGAAACAGGGTCTCACTAAGCTGTGGAGGGCCTCACTAAGTAGCTGAGGCTGGCCACAAACCTGGATCCTCCAGTCTCAGCCTCCCAAGCACTGGGATTACAAGCGTGCGCCACCACGCCCAGCTCCATCAAGATGTATTCTTTGATGTAATTCTGGTTCATCTGCCATAGCTACTCTCTCTATAAAACACAGATGTGAATGAGGTAGGTCTCCTTCTGCCGTTAATCCTGATCTGTGTTCTAAGCTGGCAGGACCTGGCTGCTTTCAATGCCGTCCTGCGTGGTGGGATGGGGCAGAGGGGAGCTGGACCCGACCCTGGTGCCAAGTGCTCCAGTGACCTTTGGGTATCCGCTTCATCATGTAATATGCGAGGACCATCCATGGCCACAACTGGTTCTCAGCCCTCTGTTTTATGAATTTGTAATAGGAAGGCATGTTCAAGTGTTTGTGAGAAGAAATGGATGGGAAAGAGGGGGCTCTGTGCTTTGCTGATGGAATAGGGATGCTCCGTGTCTTCTTCCCTGCTACCCGATGGGCACCAGGCACAGAATTCCACACTGTCATGGGAAGAGCTGTGGTGAGCGGCACAGAGGTCCTGCCGGTCTGGGTGAGTGAGTCTTGTTGAGTGAGCCCAGGTCTGGAGCTGGCGCTGAGGGACTTGCGGGCTGCTCCACCCACTCGTTAGGGGGGGCAGGGCTCAAGTCCCTCCAGCTGGCTGCTCTGTGGCCTCAGGCAGCCGCATGCCTGTGCCATTTTCACTCCTCAGGACCTGTCACCACAGAATCTGTCACTGCTGCAGGTGAGCGTGGGGCCGGGAGGGTTTTTGACAGGAGATAAAACTTCAAAGGGATCACTGCTGTCTGCTCACTTGCCCAAACACCCCCACAGGATGGGGTTTTCTTAATCACTTCTGCAAAGAAAAATTTAGCTGTCGACATAAGGTTCTGATGCCGGTCTGTGGACACCTGCGTAGTTCCTCTTATCTCATTCTATTTTGTGATATTCAGGACTATTCCATATCACTACCTTGAAGTCTAGTCATTTTTAATCCCACCATCTCTCCATCCTCTGCATATCAGTTTTAGTAACTTCCTCTTGTGTATTTTTCAAAGTTGTTTTTTTTTCTCAATGGACATAGCCATTTCCCTGAAAGAGGAGGTAATGTTTGCAATATATACATATGTATGTATTGGTGCATTGTAGTCTTACATCATAATATAGTTTAGAGTGCCTAAGTCTTGTGTATAGTATTTAGCAAGGCACAAGTTTTGTCTTGTGATGATCAAGGGTTTGACAATATTAGATAAACATTGGTCATCTGTCACCCCCGCCTCCCAGAATGAACTCTCTCTTCTCCATTTTCTTTGCTGCATAATGCTCTCAATCTTTGGTACATCTCTCCTACTTTCCTAATCCTTTTACCTTGGAATGTTGCTTTCAAAATACATTTGCTGGCGTCTCAAACTTTCCGTATTAAATATCCCGAGTCCTGTATCTCAGAGGCAGCACGCCACTCTTTCCGTCTCCAGGACTTGGCTGACGTGTTCTTTTTGTCCTCTACTCCAAAGCTTGCCCTGCAACACACTTCTGATTCCAAGGCTTCATGCCAAGGGCTTTGAAATAATTTCTGAAAACTTACCATCCTGCTGAAAGCGTATTTCTCTAGTGAAGTCTCTGGTGACAGATGGTCCACTGCAAGGTTTTTTCTGCCCATAGAAAATCCCAAGAGTCCTAGGAGAGAAATGGTTACCTTTGTTGGGAGCTGTTTGGGTTGGCATCTGGGTTTCGCTCCTCTCCCTGTCTTCCCTTGCAAGCATTTTAGACGAGGGCTGGGTCCCGCACAACCATGTTCTGCGTGGTGTTTCTGGGCACTGCAGTACAGCGAGTGGAAAGTGATACTGAGCGACAGGTATTTAAAGCAGCACATGATTTACACCACGTGAAGTCCCCCATGCCCGCCTCATTGCACAATCTGTGCACGCCACGCAGGCACTTGTGTGTGTCACTTTCAATGTTCCCAGGTGAGTGACAATTTTACTGGGATGGATTTCGTGATTTAGGTAGAATTACCTGTATTTTCTCTAAAATCTCTTTGCCCAAACTGTGTTGGGAATCTCAGAAGAACGATTTTCGACAGGGAATCCTGGAACTTTCAGTGGTGACATCTGAGAAAAATCTAACCCTGTGGACACAGGTTCACATTTTCAGCAGGAACATGATGGCGGATAATTCATTTATGCCATTTGTTGGAAAACTGCAGAAATTTTTTGAATTGTGTTGCCAAAAGAAGTGTGAGCTAGAGATAATAAGAGGGAGTAGGAGAAAAAAAGAAAATAAAGTTACTTGCTTTGAGAAGATTATACCTTCCATATTGGCAGCGTGGCTGGAAGTGGGTCAAGGCAGATTGCAAAAAAAAAAGAGAGAGAGAAACAACATGTTCATCCTCGGAACCGTGGCTGCTCTTTCTTCTGGAAAAACCTCCCTGTCCTCATTAGCAGCATATGCAATCTGACTTTTGAGTCTAGAAAGCCCTATAAATGTTTCCAGGCTTCATAGGTCTTCTTGATGGTCTTTCTGAAGACTAATAAAGTCATATAACTGTTCTCTTTTTCTGTAGAAATTTCCAGTGAGTTCTAGGCAATGCTGGACCACGTAGGAAAGGAAAAACGTCCCAGGTATTGGTCACCCAGGTCACGGCCTCTCTTCCTCATCTCTTTCTTGGGGAAGTCCTCATCTTTCCCCCTTAGGGCATGTCCTCCATCACTGGCGGTGGGGATAATCCACCTCCAGCCCTCGCCTCCTCATTCATTCTCAGCTGGCTTCACTTGCCTGTTGCTCCAGGTCCTTAGCTGGGTTTTGGAAATGGTTTTTAGAGGTCGTGTGTACCCCTCTGAAGTTGCATGACAAAGCTGTGCATGTCAGGGTTGCAATTACTAGCCCGGAAAGTAAAATGAACGACTGATGTAGGATACACACAACAGTGGGGAGCATTGGGGCTGCAGGCAACTTGGCAAGAGGTGGCCTATTGAATTCAGTTCACATGGTGGAAGGGACAAGGGAACTCTCTGGTGCCTATTTTATAAGGGCACCAATCCCATCATGAGGGGGTCCACCCTCATAGCCTAATGACCTTCCAAATTTCCTCTCTCTTAACATCATCACCTTGGGGGTTAGCATTTGAACCTATGCATTTTTGGGAGGGAAGGACACATTTATAACATAGCACTAGATTATTGTGACTTACTACCTATAATATTACCTGGCGAATGCTGATGGAGACCCAGGGGCCGCGATATTATTTAATTTTGGACTATTTAAGTTGATTTGAGATAAATTTTCTGGTAGGTGTAAAGCATATGCAAACAAATATACAGATCATAGTAGAAGAGAGAGTTACAATGAATGTTCAAAAGCAAATCTGTGTTCTTTCAAAATGAATGCAGTACTAACCTTCAACATTTCATGTAGCTACTGGAAAAAGAATATGCTTTTATCTTTTTAGTGCACATGAGAACACGTTGGAATGGATTTTTTCTAGGGTTGGAAAGCAGCATAAAATTAATGTCACTTAAAGTAACCTCATTGATTTTCTGTCTGAGACCCCATTTAGGTAACCAAAATATTGCTATGTGCACATTCTGATGAGGGTGTAAGTATTATTTATATTTAGGATTTTGGAAAATGCATTCACAGGAGAAATCAACAAGTGTGATTTTTTTTTCTTTCTAAACTCTGACCTAAAGACAAGGACACGACGATTAGCATGGTATACTATTTGTTTGCATTGACAAGACAGAAGCCACGTATCTTGTTGCAAAGATTACAGTCCTAGGAAGGCTGTGGAGTCAACAAAGCCACCCACTTTCGTGTGTATGAAATATATAATACATGGAATACTTGCCATGCTAGTCTCTATCAATACAAAGCAGCATGTCTGATTTTATCTTTTATTATCGCATAAAAAAGAAGATGAATGGAAATTGGACGGGCAAGAACAGGGACTTTTGCTCTAGTTTTCTTCATGCATTTCATGTGATTTTAGAGTTGTCACACAATGCCAAGATAAAAAGTTGGTAAGTCAATGTCCAAGAGACTGTTGGCTTTAACATATTGTTAAATACCTAATTTATGTAATTTAGCGGTCATCAGAACATCCCCTGCACCTAATCCCTACAATCTCTAAGTGGTATGTTATTTGGAAAAAGTGTTTTTGCAGATGTGCTTGTTAAGTATCTTGAGATGGGAGGGCTATCCTGGATTATCCAGTGGACCCTAAATGTCATCAGAAATGTCCCCATCAGAGAGAGGAAGTAGGAGATTTGAAGACATATGGAGGACAAGGGGATGTGAAGATGGAGCAGGGACTGGAAAGTGCTGCTGAACTGGGGTTGGAATGAAGTGGCCACATGCCAGGGACTGTGTCAGGTACTAGGTATGGGGGATTTGAGAAGTAAATTCCTCCCTGAGACCACCAGCTCTTCAGAGACCTGGAGCTTAGCCCAGTGATACTGATTTAGGACTTCTGGTCTCCAGAACCATGAGGATGTACTTCTGATGTGTTAATATGCTACATTTGTGGTAATTTGTTAGAGTGGCCCTAGGAAACTAACACAGCAAGTATCCCATGAGTTGACTGTGTGAGCATTTAAAATCTTAAAAATGGTCATGAGTTCATGAGATGGGAGAATTTGGGTTGCATTTTCTGCTTTGCTACTAACAGCTCTCACCCCTGATCATCTATTCCCCATAAGGGAGGGTCAGGTTTCTTTCTCCCTCTCTCTTTTTTTGGCAAAAAAGGGCATCTGTTACACACTCACTAGATGTTCTCCTATGAGTATTTTTGCTTAAAATGTTATATTCTTGGCTGGTTTCTAGCACCACGGTGATTCACTGGCTCTGTATTTCTTGACATAAGGTTTGGTTCTGATTTCAATTCTGCTAATGGAGAGGACTGCATCCTCCACAGCGACCTGGGGAACAATCCCTCGAGTTAAACCACCATGCAGGATGTCACAGGGGAAACGTGCTCTTGGAGCTACTTTAAGCTCCCTGTTTGAATGCAAACATTTTCATTGTATGCGGGATGATACCAGCCTCCTTTACTGCTTAAAGTACTGAAGTAAGTTTTAGCTTCCAAAAGATAATTTTTTGCCAGATGTGGTGGCGCACATTCGTAATCCCAGTACTTGGGAGGCTGAGACTGGAGGATCGCGATTCGTGGCCAGCCTCAGCTACTTAGTGAGGCCCACTGCAACTTAGCGAGACCCTGTTTCAAAATAAAGAATGAAAATAGGGCTGGGGATGTAGCTCAGAGGTAGAATTCCTCTGGTTTCAATCCCTCATACCGCCAACAACAACAAAAAAAGGTAATTTTTGATTTCTGACCAAAGTAAGAGGCTGAGGGTGTGGCTCTGTGGTAGAGCTCTTGCCAAGTAGACATAGATAGGCTCTGGGTTCCCTCCCCAGAACTGGAATAAAGGAGGTAAGAAAGAAAAGCATGGAAAATGGCTAAAGTAAAAAAAGTAGGGCACAGAAGGGGTAAACACCTGCAAGAAACTTGTCTTTACTTATGGCAGACAATGAAAGAGTCAAGTTGTCAAAACTAATTCTTTACAACTTTGAATTCTACCGCGATTCCTCAGCACTATCTGACACAATAGCTCTGGAGAGGCTATAAACTGACTTTCATTCTGATAACACAGAATCATTATATTTTTATGACTCTATAGCTGACAATAAAAGGAGAAATGATAACAATTTTCAAAAGAGTAGGTAGATTTGGAGAACTGTAGGTGGGAAGGTAGAGTTCATATATATTGGCAATTGGTAATATGGAAATAGGACTTATGGAATTCATGTGTTACGTAAAATACAACTTAAAGTTGGTTGTGTCTAAATTTCCTTTCATCTGAAGTATTCTAAATTTTTAGGTTGAGGAGCTCATGTTTTACATGAATTCAGTCTACTCAACCTGATGGCTTGGTTTTTTGGCTGTATTTTTAGGTCTTATGAAAACGAGTATCACATTACTTTTTAATAATGATTTCATATTAGTCCATGGATAATTGCAAACCTTCTATTTAGAACATTTGGAAGTAAATTAAAAAATGATAACATATGCTCTTATGAACAAATGAAGTATGTCATCATGGTGAGACCTCCATTGGTAGATATAGCTACTGTTCATATTTTACATCTAAAAATGATTCATCATGTACTAACTGGGGAAAAGTAATTCCTCCATCATACCCCAATTTTATAACTCAATAAAACTGTATTTAAATAAGCTTATATGTCTCATTTCTAGTATAGTATTAATTATTATTATTATCATCATTGTTATTTTGTGATACTGGGAATTGAACCCAGGGAGGTTCTACTACTAAGATACACATCCCCAGCCCTTTTTATTTTTATTTTGAAACAGGATCTCACCAACTTACCATGCACTGGCCTCAAACCTGCAATCCTCCTGTCTCAGCCTCCCGATTAATGGAATTATAGGTATGTGCCACCACAACTGACTTCTGGTAGAATATTGTGATATTTAATTTTGATTTAATACTATCTTGATGAATTTGATTGTTTGGAATTTGTGGAAATGGTCAAGATTTCAGGGCTTAGAAAGCTAGTTTTTCATTTTCAAATTCTTTAAAAGGCCACTCGACCTTTCTAAATGTTTTTAATTTCCAGACAGCTGATTAATTAGCGCTTAATCACTAACTAACTTTGAATGGCGTCTTCACATGGCTCATCCATTCGACTGTAGCTGTCTATTCTGAACATCAGGTGACTTCACAGTCTGCTGTTCTCTAGTTGAATTTTGCTAACTCTATTATAACTTCACTAAATTATATCTGCAAAGGAAACAGCAAAACATGAAACAATGGAAGGCAGTAAAAATTGAACAAAGTTCCAGAAGTCACGACTTGTATTTCTGCTCAAGTTGCTTTATGAAGATTGTCTAACACAAATGTAATCCACCTACTAAAAACTCTTTGTCCTGAAGTTATGTGTACATGTATGGGTTCCTTGTCACATGATCTCCAGCCTCAGATGCTAGACCGGTATTTATATTTCCATCTCATATGTTGATGGATGCAATATGCTGTTTGCTGCAATAATATCCATCTATCAGTGAGAATGCTGCTGGCGATGGAGAATTATTTGTTAGTTAATCAAACTATAGCATAAGATTAAGTTTTCTCCACCAATGCTCCTCTCTTAAGACTGATACAAAAAATGTCAAAGTACACACTTGATTGGAAATTATATAGGATGGGAGCTCAAATTATACATGAAAGTTAAAAATTAAGTGCTATAAAATATAATCAAGATGAAATCTTCCTTCTGGGAATTTCAAGGGAAAAGAATCTCAAATATTAGCTGGGTGTGGTGGCACACACCTATAATCCCAGTACTTGGATGGCTGAGACAGGGGGATCACAGGTTTGAGGCCAGCCTCAATTTAGGGAGGCCCTGAGCAAATTAGGGAGACCCTGTTTCAAAATAAAAAAGGACATAGGACTAGGAATGTGGCTTGGAGATAGAATGCCCCTGGGTTCAATCCCCAGTACCACACACACACAAAAACAAACAAACAAAAAACCAAACTCAAATATTTAGAGTAAACTTCTCTTCTTAGAACCAGAGAAATGGTAAGTTCTTAGAAGAGGAAAAACAGGGAGGTAGCCCAAGTATGTAGATTTGGAAGGCTGTTTAAAGATGAAACTAAACGAGTGTTGGGGTCATTATGGAATAAATATACCATTAGCCTTCTCCAAATTGGATTGCTTAGTTTTTATGAGACAATCAGAATGGATTATTCCAAAGTTTCAAAGTGAACCGAAAGGAATTGACTGAGGGCATAATATATCTTAGGGTTTCATTGTTAGCAGGCCTTTGGCTAGAGAACGTTGTGTATTAAGTTGGTTTCATTGCCTTAGTGATTCTGATAGATATGTGGCTGTAGAGTCTCATTAATGCGTATGGCTAACAGATGTTATTCAAGCTGTCTGCAGCACAGGCACAGATGGGCTGGGTACGTGGTCTGACAACGAGACAATCGATGGGTTTTGTCTCTCAGCCTCTATTGTCATTGACTAGGTAAGTACGGTTGGCAACGGATGCCTGAAAGTATCCAGCATGGCAGGTTGGAGTTCAACAGTGGAATGGATTAGGTTCCCAAAGGTCACTTGAGTGCCTGTGAAGGGTTAGGCATGGCGTATGGCACATTTTGAAGCTCTTTATGATTTATAGGCAGGTGTGTGAGTAATGATCACAAGACTCAGAAAGTTCACCATAAATATAAGGACAAAACACATTTGGAAAGATGAAGTCCGACCTCAAGGATTGGCTTTGTGGAGGAGACTGAATCCAAATAGGCCCACGAGCTATGGTATATGTGTGCAGGCAAACCTAGCACCTCCTGTCTGGTGGGAAGAATTGGTGAGTAGGGTGATCCAGGAAAGACCGGTCAGGTCAGGCAAGGTCAAATTGGTGTCTGTATTGCAAAGACAGCTTAGAATGAAGCAGCTCATGAAGCGGTAAGAGTATGCAAGGCCCAGACTGTAGAAGGTGTTTAATGCTAGGTTAAGAATTTTGTCCTATATGCAAACAAAGTCCATCAGAATCTTTTGAGCAGGAAAATAACTCAATTAATTTGATGCTTCAGGAAGATGTTGGGTGGCAACATGGAAGAAGTATTGAAGCAAACAATCAGAGGCCAAGAGAGTCCATACAGAGCCGCAAAATAATCGCTCTGGTTTAGATCAACAGCAATGAAGTGCTAAGTTTGGGGAGTGGCCTTAGGAAAGTGCTTTTTTTATTTTTAAGGGAGTCATAAGTGAAAGCCAGTTTACTGTGATTAAGAAATCATGAATACTAAGCAACTCAAGAGATCCTGAGGATTCTAGAACAGCCAGAAAATGTCTGTCTTTTTGCATAGCCACTACTTTATTACGAAAGCCCCACTGGCCTTGATATACTTACAGGAAAGGCAAGTGTTATGGGGAAGGAGAGTTGCTCCTATGATGACATATTTCATATATTAGGGTCCTTTTATTTGAAAATGTGATGAGTATATCATTTATATCCTTATATCTGCAATTTTTTTTTACAAAATTACTGAAATTTCTGAGTTCTAGATCCATGTGGTAGTCATTAAAGCAGGTAAAGGATAATACTAGAAGAAAAAAATAGATGCAGTGTTGTTTTGTTGAAGGGATGATCAATTTATGGAACCTCCTTTCTTGTGTTTTAATACCCTTGAAGATGATTTTCCTTTTTCCAGGGCATTTTTTCCTCTTCCTCTTCTCCACGACTAAAGAACGAAGAGATTATCTTGGTAGATGACATTTCTGTGCACAGTGAATTAGGAGGCCAAGAATCTGTGGAAAGAAAGTGGTAGGTGTTTAGAATCCTCAAAATAGAGGAAATTTGTGATATCCTCTGTGGACAGGGGACCGGTGGGGAGAGAGAGAGAAAAAGAGAGAGAGAGAGAGAGAGAGAGAGAGAGAGAGAGAGAGAGAGAGTTTTGCTCAAGGTATTAAGATTTGGGTACTTGAGTTATGGCAGTGGGGGATTCATTTAAGTGTTTTGGGGCTTACAAAGTTAACCATTCGCGTAGCAGTCAGGGAAGTTCATCTTTCTTCCTTTGGCAAAACTTTGGCTTTTGTTATATTTTTCTAGCAATTCAAGTCTACTAGGCTCCTGCCCCTGAGCATCTTCCTGGGCATCCCTGTTGTTTCCCTTTCCTTTTTTGGGGCACCTGTAGCATCTTGCCCATCCTTCTTTTGCAGGACCTACCTGAGTGGTTTATATGCAGCTTCACAGACAAGTAATCCCAGACAAGTTACTGAAATTCTGTGGTTCAGCTTATTTTCTGTAAAATGGGAACACAGATATTACCCATTTCACAGGATTGTGAGAGTATTAAATAAGACTGTCATACAAAGTGCTGAGCTCAGTGCCTGCCACTAAATAAGGTCTAATTAAGCTAAGTGTCCCATTGTCCCTACTACTTATGCTGTCTTCTTTTCATTTTGTCTTGGTGCATTATAATTATACATGATAGTGGGACTCATTGCTACATATTTGTCCATGCATATGACATATTTTTTTTTTTTTGCGGTACTAGGGATGGAACCCAGGGGCATTCTACCTCCGAGCTACAGCCCCAGCTCTATTTTTTATTCTTTATTTTGAAACAGGGTTTCACTAAGTTGCGGAGGGCCTCACTAAGTAGCTGAGGCTGGCCTTGAACCTGGATGCTCCTGTTTTAGCCTCCCAAGTACTGGGATTACAAGCGTGTGCCACCATGCCTGGCCACATGACATAATTTGATCAATTTCATTCCCCAATACTTCCCCTTCTCCTTCCTCCCCCTGATCCCCTTCCTCTACCAGAAAGGTATCCCTTCAATTTTCATGAAATACTTTTTTTCCTTATTTTTCTCTCTAACTTCCACATATGAGAAAAACATATGATACTTGACCTTCTTTTTTTTTATTATTGAACTTCTTATATCTTTTATTTTTTTATTTTTATTTTTTTTGACCTTTAAAAACCCTTTATTTTTTAACTTTTTTTGTTCATTTATTGGTGCATTGTAATTATACATTTTGATATATGTCAGGGTATGAACATCATACATGCACACATTGCACGTTTAGCCCTCCCTTCAATCCCACCCTATTCCCTCCCCCTTCCCTCCCTTTCATGCTCCGGATAGTGATTGAGTCTTATAGGTTTGTGTATATACATCATGTGCTATAGTGTGTTTCCCTCCACTCCCCTCCCAACTCCCTCAGTTAGGTCACCTAGAAGGGAAGAAGAAGAAATCTTTAGATACTTGACCTTCTGAGTCTGGCTTATTTCACTTAACACGATGCTCTCCAGTTCCATCCATTTTCCTGCAAATGACATAATTTGATTCTTTAGGACACAATAAAACTACATCATATATATATTTATAAATATATGTCACAGATATGTATGTGTATATATGTATATGATATATACATGTGTATATATATACATATATATATATATCACATTTTCTTTATCTATTAATCTGTTGATGGATATTTCAGCTGGTTCCCTAACTTAGCTATTGTGCTTGTACTGCTATAAACTTGGGCACGCATGTATCACTATCGTATTCTAACCTTAATTCTTTTACATAAATACCAAAGAATGCTATAACTGGGTCATATGGTGGTTCCATTCCTAGTCTTTTGAGGAACCTCCATGTTGATCTCCATAGTGGCTATACAAATTTATAATCCCTATCACCTGCGTTTTCCATGACAGAATCAGGATGGAATGAATTCATGTATTAGCATATTGCTTTAAAATTCAGAACTACAAAGTGAATGTTTCTCAATGATTAATTGCACAAATCCAGATATTATCATAAACACTTTTGTAGAGAAATTCTCTGATGCTCAAGTTCTCAAATGACTGCTTGGCCAGGGGCAAATGTAACCACAGATATTTTAGAGCAATTTTTACAGTCAGATATTTTATATGATCATTTCCATCGACTTTGGAATTGAAAGATCCTACTAAGGTGTCATTTGAAGGATCTTGTCATTATGTGAATTGGAAGAGGGATGTGAAATAAAGAAAAGGAAATAATCCAAGTGATATTTGAAGAATATGATGTGTTCTTTTCTAATATACATATCACAGCAGGTTTATAATTTAAACCTAAAGTCAGAGCTGGATGTCCTTGTATGCAGTTTATTCAATTTTTGAGGGAGAAAATACTATTCTCAAATGGATCATGAAATGACATCCAATTTCCCACCCACCAGCCTGTGCTGATTGAATAGTCGTGAGAATTCAGGTGCAAACTCTTCAGAGTGAAGCAGAAGTCAAGAGATACATACTCCAGGCTCATTGTTGTAGATAAGTTGGAGAAAAGTAAGCTTGTTTTCCAAGTAATATCTAACTTAGAGAATTTCTGATGCAATACTAAGGATGCCACTAATGTGAGCCCTGTAGGCAAGATTAAGAAATATAAAAACCATCTTGCTCTTGTGTCTGATCAGCCCAGAAAAACAAGAACACAGTTCTTTCCCCTGTCAATCGTATAATCGATCCTCACTGTTATTTGGGGGTTTCCCAAACCTTGAGAGGTGATGGTTTTTTCCTATTCCACACGTACTTCATTACAGGTCAGTTTGAAAGATTTCTATTTAACCATGTCTTCTGGTTTCTTCTCTTTATGCTAGCTTTGGCCATCAGGCTCAGTTCTTCCTACTCTAATGGCATTCTGGATGATTCTGCAGGTGATGTTTTTACACTGTGACTCTTACCATGCCACAGTCCTGCTCTGGGGTCCATTTTACTTCCTTCCCCACTCCCTCATCCCATACATAATTGCTTCTTCATGTTTTTACGCTCAGCATCCGGACCCTGTCTGTCCAGTTTGATTTCTCCCACTCATCACCATCGCTTCCTTCAATGGGAGCCCTTCTTCCAAGCGCTCTGTTCTCTCTGTGCCACGGGCATACTGTCTTTCTGCTTTGATGGCTCTGGAAGCTCCATGCCATCTTTTCCTCTTCTGCCCACATCTGTCAGATCGATTGCATCCTCAAAGCAAGCTGGGGCATCGCTCACAGATTAAAATCGGCTCTAATGGTTTCTCCTGCTGCAGCAGGGGCCGCGAAGACACTGCCTCAGGGTCAAGTACGGGGATGCCACACTCCCTGGGACTTTACAGGATTCCAATGTCCCGGCTGAGACTTGGTGTTTGGGGCTGGCTCAGGATTTAGGGGCCTCAGGATGGTCTACTTGGTATTTTATCCACTGAGAGTGATCAACGAAGGGGTGTGATAGTTGGGCCCTGAGATTCTTGGGTTAAAAATGGGTTGGTATATAACATCCTCACCCTAGTTGCTGGTAAAAGACAGCAGAAAACCATCAGGGAACAGGTCTGGCCATTTTCAACAAGAACATTTGAGGACATTCCTGAGAACATTCCAGGCCATTCCTGAAGGTTTGTCAAGTTCCTACAAAGAAGACCCTGTGGAGTAAAAAGGAAGACTGCCCTGGGGACTAAAGGAAGGTTGTCATTAACTGGAGAGAGTCCTTTACTCCATCTTGCAGGCCACCAGGAAAATACTGAATGACAGCAGGTAGCCAGGATGAGGAGGAGAACCAGACCTGAGCAGGGGATGTAGCAACAGGCACTGAAACCAGCAGCCACCATGGAACACGAGGCCCTGATACACATGGTGCAGGAAAGGGACAGATAAACGTGTGTGTGTGTGTGTGTGTGTGTGTGTGTGTGTGAGAGAGAGAGAGAGAGAGAGAGAGAGAGAGATGGAGGGTATTCAAGAAGCTACTGCCCGCTTGGCACCAAGGCTAAGTACTCCTGAGCACTGAGCTTAGCCCTCACACACTCCAAAGGCTGAAGGTGCTGAGACAAGACGTGTAATATGAACACAATAAGGACTGTAGTCTCATTTATCAGAGTATAAATTCTTTTTGCTTCTCACTTGTTTGCAACCTTATATAATTTATTTGTGCTTCAGAGGCAACTCATAACTCTTCAGACTTATATTCATCAAGAGCTCCCAGGTCCATCTGGCCTTCAGAAGCTCCATGCCTGCTGGGACACTAGTCTCTCTGGGCCATTGGGCTTCCCCTCCTGGATGAGGATATGCCTCACAGGTGTCTCCGAAAGTTTAAGAGCATCATAGCTCTGCAGTAGCAAAATAAAATGTCTTAGTAATGGAAGCATGGAGTCCTCTCTGGGCCTTTTTTTAATACTAAAGAATACATTTCTATTTTTTGTGCTAGAATCTTAAATAATAATCCGCTAGCTGTAAAGGCAGTGGATTAAAACGGTCCAAAAATAGTTTGAGAAACACAAATATGAATAAGGATATAAGTTCATGAAGGGCTGCTTTGAAAGAAAGGAACTTTGGCCTTAGCGACAGGCGCTTTCCGAGTGGCAGTGCCGTCTCATGGCTATGTGACGCTGTGTCTGCTGCTAGCCACAGCATGTGGCAGAGGGGTCAGCAACGCGTGTTCTACTTAGGTTACCCACAGGCTCATAGGAGAATCAAAATAGAATAGAACTATTGAGTAGAATTAATTGTAATGCACCCCATAAATATAGGGTGTTCATATGATTTTACATCTATTAAAATAATTACAGAATTTCTAGACAAACGTGATACCCTTTCATTCAAATAAAATGAAGATACAGTAAATGGGCTCCACAGGGGATGCACATTTTTAAAATGCAGTGAGCTTTATCGCTTGGGAAAATTCTAATATTGCTAGAATGTCATATAAGTCTTTGGAAATATGAAAGTACAGAAAAAAAAAACATGGTTGAAGAAGGGATTTATGTACCGGGGAAGACACAGGCTGTCTTTGGCTTTATCAAAGCACGATAGTAGGACCAATGCTTCCCACCAAACAAACAACCTGTGTTAAAAGTATTCAAATGAAAAACTAAAAACAAAGGTCTCCAACATCTAGTATCTCCTTCCCCCTTTTTAAATATTTTTTTCTATAATTCAGCTCCTTTCTTTTAATATGAAGCAATCATAGCTACTCCTTGTCTAAGTTGCTGAGGCTGGGCTTGAACATGCCATCCTCCTGTCTCAGGCTGGGATTGCAGGCATGTGCCACCACACCCAGCCACGTCCTTGTCTTTAAGCACTCCAAAGATTCATTTGCCCTCCACTGTGTTAGAGATCCTGAGCTCTCCCTGAGCATCCATGTCTTAAACATCCAGGAACCAGGGTAGTGGCGTCTTTCTGTTGATCATTGTGAAGGCAGAGGGATAGAGGCAGAGTTTCTCTGTGGTCACTCCACTGACAGCCAACATCAGGCTTCCTACTTGATAAATCATATTAAAGTTACTCAACTGCTCTGACTTGAGCTTTCCCTAAAATTTCTTTCCCCTGCAGTGAGCAGAAATAAGCACAAAGGGAAGTCATTTGGGCAATGCTGTAAGCATTGGCCCCCACCAGGAGACTGCTGGAAGAGTGAGAGTTTGGGAGCTCCTGATTCATTCTCTGTAGGACTTCCCTCTTTCTCCTGACCAGCCTTCCGTTGGGGTTTGATCTGGCCTCCGTTCAAAGCTTTGAAGAGATGACCCCATGTCAACCCCTTCCCACCAGTGTCTTCTTTTGAACTTGCATTTTCTTTCTTGTGCCCCCAAACAAAGCTCGTATTAGTTGTTTTTTTTATTTTAATAAACTGACCCTTGCCAGAGACTGAATTTGCACGACCCGGTGTGGCAGATGGGCTTTATGTAGCTGCACGCTCGCTCTGGACTGTTTTTTGCCAGGCAGTTCCTATGAGCCTGGATCCTGGCCAATGTCAGAAGCAGCATAATAAATGGATAAAAATAGACCTGGATGGCAGGGGATGACGGGAGCACATGGAAGACCATTTCTCACGCGTTTCTGGGAGTGGCAGTGAGGTACTGGTTAAGGATCATTGCTGATTGTGTGCAGGGGAATACTTGGGCTCTAGACTTTTTCCCCTTCAAATGAGCCAAGAAGATGGCAGAGGGATTGTGAGAGCTGCCCACTCACCGCTCAGTTCGAGAGTACGGAGAAAACAAATGGCCCATGCCGTCGGAGGTGAGTCGGGAGTGGGTGCCGATGTGCCTTCTGTTTGAGATAATCATCTTTAAAAGAAGCCATTCACAAAATGAGAGTCATTTTCCCGCGAGGGGCTGGTGGCTTCAGGGGACAGTTCTGTTTGTTCTCTGGCATGCCCTGTGCGGTCCTCCTGGATTTGGTGGTGATTACTTCTTGGCCAAACCACTGTGGGTTTTCTCAATTGAGAGGCCATTGTGATTATCCATTGTACAGCTGTGCAAACTGAGTTAGGAAGCTTTGCGAGCACGCACAGGGTCTTTGTTCTGTCTTTGCGGTGCATGTCTTTAGTGGACAGGGCTGGGCAGCTTGCCGGTTAGAGGCCAAGCTGAGAGGTCACCCGAGGCTCCTTTTTCTAGTCCTAAGTGAAAACGCACACTGCGTTCCAGGCCATTAAACCCCTTCTAGCCAGCTTCGGATCCTGTTTATGGCACGCCATCAAATGCCCATCTGATGATTTTAATCATACCCATCATTCAGTTTTCACCCAGAATTAGCCAAGTTTTAGGCTAATTAAAAGAGAGCACCTGTCCCAGAGTGGCGCCTCTGGCTTTTCACATTCAATTCTGGCTCTCCTCTCCATCGTGGGTTCATCTCATCCTATCTCTGCATCAAGTGCTGCTCAGCTA